>PVJX010014851.1:0-43850 GCA_004027295.1 Dolichotis patagonum | reverse complement strand
AAAGAAAAAGAAAAAATATAAATGCAATATTTATAATCACCTTGGTGAATATATATGCATATCACATCTTGACCATTTTTATTATCCCTTTTCCCTAACCTGCCCTTCCCCAGATGCCCCTTTATTTCCACAAAGCCTACTTTGCTGTTTCTTACCATCTCTCTTTTATTTTGTTCTTATTATTAATATTTCAGGTTTCTCCTATAAGAGAAATCATGAGATATTTATCCTTCTGGGTCTGATTTATTTTATTTAATGCTACAAGATCCTGTCTCATCAATAGATAGATGGACAGATTGATCTAGTAAATGACATTATGTTTGCACAGCTTTTTTTTGGAGACAGGTTCTTGCTATGTGGTTCAGGCTGCCCTTGAAATCACTGTGATCTTCTTCCCTCAGTCCCCCCAATGCTGGGATTACAGGTATGTGCCACAATGTCTGGTCTTTTTTACCTTGATTTTTTTTTCCTGAGACAAGGTTTTGCTATGTAGAACAGGCTATCTTCAAACTTGCAGGTAGCTGAGGTTGGTCTTGAATTTGTGATCTTCCTGCCTTAGCCTCCTGAGTGTTGGGATTATAGGTGTGCACCACTGCATCTAGTTTTTTTTTTTTTTGGTGCCGGGAATCGAACTCAGGACCTCGTGTTTGCCAAGCAGGCACTTATGCCTGCTGAGCTAAACCCCTGGCCCTGCATCTAGTTGTTTATCTGATTTTTTTTTTTGCTGTTTTTTGAGACAGGGTTTCATGTGTAGTTAAGGCTGGTCCTGAACTTACCATATAGCCCAGCTGGCTTGGAACTTCTAGCAATCCTACTGCCTCAGCCTCCCAAGTGCTGGAATTATAGATGTGTGGCACTATGCCTGGCTGTTTACATGATTCTCTGAGAGGAAAAAATGTCACTAGAGGTAAATCTGACTCCTGGGGGTGAGGAGTCAGATTAAGTATACCTCCTTCACCTAATAGAGGGCTCAACCTATAGGATGCACTGGTTATTTAATATATTGACGATGGTTAGAACTCAAACGGGAGCTAGTAGATGAAAATATGAAATGAATATGAAAATACAATATTTCTACCTACAAATAGGAATGACTTCTTTTGACTATCATGGCATTTTCCCCCACTCCCACCTTTAAATAGGAAATTGAATTCACTCATCCCAGTGTAGAACCTATACATCTTGTGTGAACAAAAATGATGCTAAGTGAGGACTAAAGATGCTAACCTCACTGATTCTCCAATGTTCCCCAAAGCTTGCCTTATAAAGATTTCCAGGTCTTAACCCTGGATCCAACTCAGGAGGATGGAGTAAGACCTGCATTTCAAAATAAGTGCTCCAGTAATTCTTACATTCAGGCAAGTTTGCGAAATAGTTGCTCTAGAGTGGTCTGTCTTGGTCACACAGTAATTCCAGTGGAATTACTGGAGACTGTGTGTTACAAACAATACTATGTGGGCATTCAGCCTCAGAGATTCTGTGGCCCTGTGGTGTAGCCAGGGCAGATGGATTTTTATAACCCCTCAATAATTCCAATGTGCAGCCGAGGTGAGAATCACTTTTCTGACAGGTGTTTTCAAAAGGTAGATGATGAACTCCCAACATCTAGAGCCATCTAGTGTGCTTATTAAGAATACAGACTTCTGGGTTTTGAGACTTAGAATTTACCATGTTTGCAGTTGATTTTTTTTTCTGAAAAAAATGAGCGGCAGAGGTTCAAGAGCTGCTGGAAACAACTCATCTAATTCAGTCTTCTCTGGTTTTGGGTTGGGGAAACAAAAGTTCAAGAAGGGAAAAGACATGCTTAGGGTCAAACAGCATGTCTATCCAGAAACTAGCAAGGACCTGTATCTCCTGCCTTTACTTCAAAGCTCTTTCCACTGCTTCATCATCCTGCACCATACTAATATGTCCCTTTTTTAAAAAAGAAAGACAGGCTGGGTGTGGTGGTGCATGCCTGTAATCCCAGGACTTGGGAGGCTGAGGCAGGAGGACTGCCACGAGTCTGAGACCAGCCTGGGCCACACAGTTTAAGGCCAGCCTGAACCACATAGTGAGACTCTGTCTTAAAAAACAAAAAACAAAAACCCAACAAAAAGATGTGAAAACGGTTGTTCTATCTGTTCTAGTGGCTTGTCTGAAGCAGACACAAATGAGTCTTACCTGAGATTAAGGAGCTGACTTGTAACACCAGGTTACTGGATTTTTCCAGAATACACTGGCTTTGCAGGTCTCGGCTGCTGACTTCTGGCCCAGGCTGGTCCCTGTGGTTCTCCTGGCACTGTAAAATGGCAGGATTAGCGCGAGGGCTGAGAGGCACGAAAGGCTTGGTGAGCTTCTGGCTGAAGTACTGCTGGATCTCATCGAGTTCACTCAGATTCTTCCTGGGGAAAAAAAAGGGAAGGAGGAAACAAAAGGGTCATTCATGGAGAGCATAAGAATTCACAAGAATCTTTTATGTAACACTTCAGCTAAAACCTTAAAACCTGTCCTTTGGTCTGTTTAGAGAGATCATGTCTCCAACTTATCATTCATCCTTTACCCCTTTGACTATGATTCTGTGCCAGCAACCACTCTGCCCCCTGCCTGGCTAATGTGGCTCCTCTTCTAATATCTAGCACAAGGCAACCTTTTTATAAGAAACTGTTTTTGACTATCATTCAAGTTCTCACTTCCCCTTACTCTGACAGAATAAAAAGCCCTGCTCCAAACTAACATTGTCCTTTGCTACCTCATAACCATTCCTAATTATTCTAGCAAGTGACCTCATTAGCCTTCTCTGACTCTCTAAGTTGGTTCAGGGAGCTGGGTACAGTGGCACACACTATAATCTCAGCACTTGGGAGGCTGAGGCAGGAGAAACACTCTGAGTTCAAGGGGGTAGTGAATTTGAGGCCAGCCTAAACTATTTAGACCCTGTTTGAAGAAGAAGAAACAAAAATAAACACAAAAAACTAGGCACTCCAAGCATAGGTCTACAGTTCTGTACTCTTCAATTGCAGTACTTGTTTGCATCTGTTTCCCCTCATTTACTATGAGCTCTATGATGATTGCTATATAACTCTTTGTGCTTAGCACAAAATAAATGAATGCTGAATGGGTAAGTGAGCATGAATAAGTGCCTTTTAAGATTTTCAATGGAGTTACATATACTCTCACAATTCTCCAATGAGAAATCACATTAACTTTCAGCTGCATACGATTGTTTGCAATTATATTATCCTGTTTAACTCTCAACCTACCATTTGAGACCAGTAATTATTCACTTTTTTTTTTTTTGGTACCAGGGATTGAACTCACAACCTCGCATTTGCCAAGCAGGCGCTTATGCCTGCTGAGCTAAACCCCTGGCCCCAAGACCAGTAATTATTAAAAGCATTTGAGGTTTAGAGAATTCAAGGATGAGGAGCGTATATTCAGAATTTGTGACTCTAAGTCTTGTGGTTTTTCCCATGATAACAGACAGGCTCTCTCCCTCCTCACACTTCTGCTGATGTTGAATCCTGTTAATACTGAATCTTGGGTTCAATTCAAGTCTGAAGCTCATTTTTTACCTTTTCAAAGTTTATTACTCCAGATCACTGGGTAATCTCTCCCTTAAATTTACTCCTTCACTCAGCATTTCTATCCACCTTGTCTTAGATTTCTCCCTAATTTTTTCATTATTTCTTATTTTGGTTTCCCTAACTGGGCGCAAACATCTGGGAATAGAAGATAATGTTGTAAACATTTCTATTTTTGTAGTACATTCAATGTGTCTTGTATAGTTAGCACAACATAGGTACTGAATACCAGTGAAATAAACTGAAAGTCTGTCTGTCCTTTTATTAGGAACAGCTCTGTATGTCTTAGGATCAAATTCACATAAAAGGAGAGAATGGAATTCATCTTTATTCTATCACCAAAGGCTCTATCAAATAACAGTGGTATCTATCAAATCCTTAAGTGTCTATACACTGGTATATACCAGGTGGACAAATATCTCAGCAGGGCCATGGAAGCAACTGTACACTTGATGAAGCTTTACAAAATATGCAGACCTACTGGTCTTGTCAGAGGTTCTAGGTGTACAACCACAGTCCATCAACTAGCTCCCACTAAATTGTAATTTTCTTTTTTTTTTCTTTTTTTTTTTAAATTGTAATTTTCTCTACAGTAAAATAGGTTTATTAATACTTATCCTGCAGGTCTCATAGGATTCAAGTGAAACAAGTTTTAGAACTCTTTGCATCAAGAAAATAATGCAGGTTGTTTCATTTCCATTTGGTCGACAGAGTTACATTCTGGGTTAGACATGCAAAAATTTAAACAAGTCACATTTGAACTGGTCTTTGATGGAATAGGTAAATAAACATAAAGGACATTCTGTATAGTGAGTTCTATTCAATACAGAATGTCCTTTATGTTTAGGGCCCTCAAAGCCTAATTCAAGGATTAGGGGGCATCAGCATTACATGCGAATAGGTCAGAAATGTGAATTCCCAGTCCTTATCCTACACCTACTGAATCAGGAAATGTGTGGGTGAATTCTAGCAATCAGTGTTCTATTAGGGTCTTTCAAGTGATTTTGATTTAATGAATTGTGAGAACCACTGCTCTAGGATAGTGGTTTTAAACCTAGTGATTTTGCCAGGTATGGTGGCACATGCCTGTAACCCCAGCACTTGGGTGGCTGAGGCAGGAAGATCACTCCCAGTTTGAGGCCAGCCTGGCTACATAGTGAGTTCAAGGCCAGTCTGTACTGCATAGTGAGACTTTGTCTCAAAAAACCAAAAACCAAACCAAAAGAAACAAACAAAAAAACTCGTTGATTTTGACACTCAGCCCCTGCACACCCCCCCCTCCCTGGCCTGGGGACTTACGTAATGACACTTGGTTGTCATGACTGGGGGAAGGGTGCTACTGGTATAGAGTATAGTGGTCAGGGATGCTAAATATCTTACATCGCAATGACCTTCATGACAAACTATCAACGGCACTGAAGTTGAGAGAAACTGCACTAGGGTGCAGGAGAGTTATCTTCCCACTGTGGGTTCCAAATATTCAAATGATCTAACAAACTACAGCCAAACTACCAATGATTTTACTTCAACAGCCTGCACCACTAGCATCTTACCAAGTTAAGGTGAGAAATAGAACACATTATTTCTTTGCAATGTAAGTTTATGCAGTTTCCCATAGACCTGTTGCTTATTCTTTTTTGTATGTGTCAAGCAAAAAATGATTTTGCTGATGAGACATAGATTTTCTTCCCTGAGTTTGCATTATGAAATCCAAGGATAGGTTAATTTTTTCCAAATATACAATCTTAATTTTTTTTCACACTTTGCCAACTCTCTTTCTTTCCTCCCCATCACTTTTTTGCTTGAGAATAATTGTTCTAAAAGTCAAACTCAGCCTTGTATTTAAGGCCCTTCATGATCTGATCCCTCTGGAACTTGCCCTACTCCTTGCACTTTTTCCTAACTGCACTGGTATTTCCCCAGATTTGACTTGTTTCATGTCTCTAACACTTGGCACTATTCTTTCTATACAGAATGTCCTTTACGTTTATTTACCTGTTCCATCAAAGACCAGTTCAAATGTGACTTGTTTAAATTTTTCCATGTTTAACCCAGAATATAATTCTGGGCACTCTTGGCCAGGAGACCTCCAACCCTTACCACTCTGCATTATAATACCTGGCAGCATGGTTATTTCTTCTGCTAGGTATGGCAGAGCCAGGAATGGAGGTCTTGTCTACGTAACTCTGAAACCAGGTCCCTTTTCCCATGCCACACTTCTCACTAGATAACCTTGAGGCTGACCTTGCTGATCTAAGACTGCACTTTCACTTCTCACAGTGATTCTCTGGCTCAGTGCTAACTAAATTAAGAAAGGGACAGGACAGATGCTAGTGTGGAAGAAGCTACTGGTTGTGAAGAAAAAGACAGTGGGCAGGATGAGGCTTTGTAAAGTGTAAAGAGGTGAAGATGAGCAGATGTGAGGATGATTATTAAGTCTTAGTGAACCAGCTAAAGTTTCTGTACTTATAAATGGGCCAGCAGTAGAGCTTTCCTGGTAAAAGAGTGGATGGCCCTAAACTGAGACAGATTCTTCAGTGAGGAATCCTATGAGGCTCTGAGGTCCAAGACAACACTGACATGCACGAATGCCTTCTACTAAACCTTCTGAGCAGGGGTAGCTGATGGAAATGCAGCTTTACGTACTGCCCGTTGGCCCACTAGCTTCCTAAGTCTTTCTTTAGCAGAAGGCCACACCTTAGAGAAGTCAAAATGGAGGGGCTAGAAGACAAAGGCAACGTGTTGAGTCTGTTTTCACTTTTTGAAACTGCGTCTCCCTGCTGCAGGGACTCATGAAATCGGCGAATGTTCTGCACATGCTCTTCATGACGTGATGCTGGGCTTTTTATGGTATTATTTCTGTTAAAAGAAAATGGGAGCAAAATAAATTCCCCGCCAATATGAAAACTTATTCTAAATTGGCACTCCAAACCTATCCCCACTACCACAGTTCTGGCTTTATCAACTCTTGCTTGGATTACAGATGTCTCCCAAATAATCTTGCCTTCAGTCTCACCCACTCCCCTTTCTTTCTGAGTGATTTCTCTAAAACATAGACCTAAAATAACAACAATAATATACATGGAGTCCTTATTTTGATGCCACGCCTTGTTATAAGCCTTTGATGTATAACAATCTATTTTATCATCATCATTCTTTTCTAGCTTTGGTTTTTCCTTTTTGTTTATTGAACAAACCTCTGATTTCTAAGCATGGTATTCAAGAATATGACTCCAGCAATATCCTTTTTTAAATAAAAACTTTACTGATATAATTCACATATCATACAATTAACCTACTTAAAAGTATACAGTGCAGCCAGGCATGATGGTGCATACCTGTAATCCCAGAATTCTGGGATTCTGAGCCCAGCATAGGCAACTTTGCTGGATTCTTGTCTATTTTTTTTTATTCATATGCCATACAATTTACTCATTTAATGTGTGTAGTTTAATGGTCTTTAGTACATACTGACTTGTGCAACATCACTGCAGTCATTTTAGAAGATCTGCATTTAGAACATTTAGGGACCTGTGTACTGTACATGTCACCCCTCATGTATTTCCCCAATTCTTCTTTCTCAGCCCTAAATAGTCAATAATCTATTCATTTACCTATTCTAGATTTTACATGAATGGAATTACATAAAATGTGGTCGTTTTTAACTGGTTTTGCCACACCCCAGCATTATGTTCTTAAAAAAGATGAAAAATATTCCTAAAAACAAATATATGTATACAATTTCTGTGTGGACATATTTCTTTGAGTATATATCTAGGCACAGAATTACTGGATCACATGATTACTTTACCTTTAAACTGCAGCTGTACCATCCTAGAATCTCATCAGCAATGGATGAGGGTTCTAATTTCTCTATATACTTCTTAACATTTGTGGTTATTTGTCATCTTACTTATAGTCACCCTAGTGGATGTGAAGTGGATTCACAACTGTAGTTTTGATTTGTATGTTTTCATGGGCTTATAATAATGGTTGTTGGTACATCTTCACAGAAATACTGCTTCAGATTCTTTGCCCATTTAAAAATTGGTTTATTTGCTTTTAATTTTTTTATTTGGCAGGTCTCATGATCTTCCTGCCTCAGCCTCCTGAGTGCTAGGGTTACAGGTTTGCTGGGTCATCAATAATTTTTAATAGTGTTAAAGAATTCTAAAGTAAAACTGTTTCAGAAACACAGCTTTACTAAGAGTGTCTGCATTGGAGGAAGGGGTCTACTTGGTAAACTGCTGTTGTAGCAGTGGCTGCTATGAGAGAATACTTCCTCCTCCCTGAGCAGGGGAGAGATATGCGACAGATCCCAGTGCGGGGTATTAGGGCCTGGAAGAGCGCAGGGTAGAATGATGCGACCTTACTTTTAGACTCTGTCCTGACAAGAGGGACCATGTTTTAGTCCTGATATTCATCTGCATGTCTGTGTGCATGTCATGACAAAGATGGACCAATGGCTTTTTGGGGGGTACTTGGAATTGAACTCAGGACCTTGGCTCAGGCAAGTGCTATGCCAATGAGCTACATCTCCAGCCCTTTTATTATTCATATCAGGAATCAAACTCAGGACCTCACATTTGCCAGGCAGTCACTGTGCTGTTGAGCTATATTCCCAGCCCCCCAACTGCTTTTTGCAAAGCAACCTGGCGCATAGTTTTGGGAGAGGAAAGATGATATATTTCTCAAAAAAGGTTAAAGGGTTCTAAGGATAAGAAAAGAGTGGTCTTAGCACTGAAATGATCCTTTGATAGCAGTAAAAATTCTAGTTCCTATTTTATAAAATTTTGTTTCCATAGATCTTAGGGTGAGAGATCAACAAAGTTCCTCCTCTGTCTGCAGTTTCTTCCTCTAACAAAGGAAAGAGAAATGATAAGCCAGTTCATAGACTTCTTACTCTTTGATCCCATTTCTTCCTATTAAGAAATTACTCACTTTCCAGGAGAGGAGAAATCAAGGTCCTTTGAAGAGGTGTGAGGAAGCTGGTCTTGAGTGTGTCTTGCAATCCCACTGGGGAATGCAGCATACATATCAGAGGTAGGGAAGGAGAAGGGGGTGTACACTGGGATCTGCAGAAGCAATCAAAAATGGTACATGGGTTACCATAAACCCTTGTGGAACAAAGTATATAAATAAATTTGCCAAATGTACTCAGCATAATATTGAGTACTTTATTTATTTCTTTTTTTTGAGACAGGGTCTCGATATGTAGCCCAGGGTGGCCTTGAAAACATGGCAATCTTCCTGCATCATCCTTCCAAGTCTGAGATTACAGCAGTACGCCACCACATCCAGCAAGAATGAACACTTTCTATGTATGTATGTATGTATGTATGTATGTATGTATGTATGTATGTATGTATGATGTGTACGCCTGTGTGAGCCTGAAGGTTTTTCTTTTTTTACTTATTTTGTTTTTTGAGAGTGGGATTCCCTTGCTCAAACTAACCTTAAACTTATTGTGTAGTCCAGATTGCCCTTGAACTTGAGGTAATCTGTCTGTTTCACCCTACTGAGTGCTAGGATTACAGGTCTGCGGCACCACACTTGGCACTTTCTATGTGTTGAACACTTTGCTGAGCAATTTATATCTTCTCATTTAACCTTTATGATTATTTATGAGGTCAGTAGTGCTGCTGTCCTTATTTTACAGAGTGTACTATCAGATTGCTTTTTAGTTGCTTTGTCTGTGTTTATGTTCCTCAAGCCAGTTGGTAAACTGGCTGAAAATCATCTTATGTTTAGTTTACATGTGAGGATAATGTGAATGTAGTATTTCTTGCCTCTTGACTATTAGGGCTGAGCTTAAGAAATGATCAATAAACTCTTGGTCGTTGTCTTATGCATCTACCCATTCAATATTTATTGAAACCCATTATCCATGCATATGTGAAAGAGGTAAATAAAACAATTTCTTTGCCTCAATAGAGTTGGGATAATGTGGAAAATTATTCTTTTACAGCTGAATTCTTTGTAAGAGTTGTCTCTATTCACCATTGCTAGCTCCTCTTCCCAATCTTTCTTTTTCATAAAAAAAAAATCAATGATTTTACTGTAACAGGGGCTGGGGATTTAGCTCAGTAGCATAAGCGCCTGCCTGGCAAGTATGAGGTCATGAGTTTGATCCCTGGCGGGCGGGCGTGCGCACGCGTGCGCGCGCACAGACACACACACACACAAAAACCCAACAGGATTTTACTGTAACAGAATTTAAAAAAATTAACAACCTGTTGGATACGGTTTCAGATTCTATATTGCAACTTTTATTTAAAAAATGATATATAATTCATAGTTTTCAGGACATTCACTGTTCTGCAACTACTATCTAATTCCAGAACCTTTTCATTACCCCCTAAAAGTAAAGAGGTTGTCATGAGACATCAATCCACGTATCATGTGTTCTGTAAGATGGAAAGTACCTCAAAATGTAAAGAATCTTTGTGTAGGTTTTGCTCAGTAGAACCCTTATTAGTTAGGTGTGATCAGCACATACCAGTGATGCTTGGGTCTCCATCCCACGTCTTGCTTGCCTCTCCTCTTTGAAGTGTATCAAACTCTCCAGAGGGGAGATGGCTACCTTTATTTGCCCTTGGCACTCTCCACTGAAGTCTGTAATGTTGTACCAGCCACAGATAAACTGGAAGCCAGAGAGCAGTGGCGAGAGGTCCACTGAAGCAAAACCAATCACTCTCTCCTCATCTGTGGGAAAAGAGAAGAGCTGGGCAGTGTAGCTGGACATACTCTGCACAGAGAAGCTGATTCAGATGGCTGGGGGACTGCAGTGACTCCAAAGCCATCACAGAAGATAATGAGTTTGAAAGAGCTGATACTGGTGCTGGTTAGAGTTCCTTTTTTACACAGCAGGGAAGAGCTGGCAGGGTTGGGCCCTGTCTTTTTGACACAGGCAACTAGCAAACATTCCTGAATTTAATAAACACTTGTTCTTGCCCCTAGGCTCATGCCTCAGTTGTTTTCCTCAGGGCAATAAGTCTTAAAATTATAGAATCAGGATACATTTGCATTTTCTTATTTATACCTGTCTGCACTGACAAAATTTCTAAGCATTCATGTACATTACATTTAACTAAAAGCAAACTAACAGAAATAACAAAAGAAGACAAAGAATCCTCTGGAAAGCAGGATACTGTAATTGCTATTCCCCTGATTACAGAACTTCCTGCTCCTTCATGTCCAGCTAAAGCTTTCTGTGACATTCTAAGTCTAGGTTCGATGTCTGCCAGAACACCCTATACTGCTAATCACATTACATTGTAAGCATTTTGTGTTTCCCACACAAAATGCTCACAAATGTCTGTGAGCTCTGTGAAGAGAGGACCATGTCTGCTTTATATGCTTTTATACCTCTGGCACTTAGTGACTGGCATAGAGTACTTTATTTAATTTGTATATATGCTGAGTCTGTGTGGAAAGGGTTGAGTTAAGAGGAGGAAGGTATCTGCACAAACCAAGAGACAGAATTAGATGAATATTGGTTAGCTTGGTCTAGGCATTTCCCTCACTTCCATTTATAATAGCATTTTACAGCACCCCTTACAGGTCCTGAATATAGGGAATATATTTTGTTCTCTATACCTAAAAGCCCTATAAAATAGGCAAAAATAATAAAAATAGCTCTATTTATTACTCAACAATTATGTGCCAATTACTTTATACGTATTATACATATTATTTCTGATCCTCATGAAACCCTAGAAAGTCAAGTCCTATTAATTTTATAGGCAAGGAAAGAAAGGTAAGAGGTAAAGAGATCTACTTTATGTCATATAGTAAATTGGCAGAGCAGAGATCTGACTCAGGTCGACATAGGATCAATGCTTACTCTTTTTTTCCCCTCTGCTATTGAACTGAAGTAAATCCTATTGTTCTGGACAACTTCTTTTTCACCTCATTTTTCTGAGTCATCTGATCTTACTAGCACAGTCAAGTATGAGCAGTGAAGTCTGTATGGTCAGTCAGAACTGGGCTCAAATCTTGGCTCCACAAATTAATAGGTCTCAACCTTAGTCAAGCCACTAAATTTCCCTAGGCCTTAGCTTCTGCATTTACAAAGTCAGACTAATTATATTTATTTATTTATGAATAATGACAGGGACTCACTATATAGTCTAGGCTGGCCTTGAACTATGTAGCCCAGGCTGGCCTTGAACTCATGGCAAAC
The DNA here is from genome assembly GCA_004027295.1 of Dolichotis patagonum. Taxonomy (NCBI): domain Eukaryota; kingdom Metazoa; phylum Chordata; class Mammalia; order Rodentia; family Caviidae; genus Dolichotis; species Dolichotis patagonum. Next base: position 32,102 of record PVJX010014851.1, on the reverse strand, counting down.
CTCCTGCCTCAGCCTCCCAAGTGTTGGGTTTACAGGCATGTACCACCATACCTGGCTCTAGATTTTTTGTTAATTTGTTTTATTTTTGACTGATTATATTTTTTAACATTGCAGGATTAGAAATGTTTATTGAGCTGTTAGCACAATGATATTCACAAATAAAAACAGTAAAAACTAACAGGGTATTTATTGTTAGGCTTTTATTTACTTCTTTCAAAACCCTATGAATAGGTACTACTATAATCCCTACTTTATGGCTAAGGAAACTGAAGCACAGAGGAGTTGTTTACTCAAGGTCACCTCACTGCATCTGAGTCTAAAGATGTGGCTTCAGAGGCGATGATCCTAACACTACTGGGTTTGCCTATTGTCCTCGCTCCCTCCAGCTGGAACCACTGTGGTATAAACTGTCTGGCTGTGAGACATGAATTATGGCCCTGTTGTAAACATGTTAATAAATTGTAGCTAGGTAAAACTGGGTTCAGTGATGTCAACACCTGCCTCTGTGGGAGGTTCTTAAAAAAAGGAAGGATAACCTGTCTGACCCTATCTTGTGCCTGAAAATACTAAGGTCTTGCTTTAGAAGCTAGAGTCAGAAGAACTACCAAAGCAGAAAAAATCTCTCTTGTATGGCATGCTGTAGATTATGGTTATTGGCAGATAAAATTAGAAAGGTACAAATGTACTTCAATTTCTGTACTGAGCAGGTAGTCAAATAAAAGATCACTTCTAAATACTTAAATTCCATAGGAGAACAATGCAGCCTTCTGTGGGATTTTTCTATAATACATATGTATTCCTAGTACTATCAGTGCCATGGTTTCACTTGGAAAAAAAGAAAAAAACCCTGACATATTGTCGATAGGATGTGAGTTTATTTTTACAACCTGATAAACGTTCAAATAACAGAGTTCATACCTCCTTTATGCCAGACTTTGAAGACCAGGGTTTGCTGTGGGTCCAGAAGCAGTTCTTTTGATAGCCTATTAAGACAGACAATCACTACAGATTAACTGTGTACGAATCCTCTCCCGTATGGAACATGATTAGAAGGCACACTTGCTTACCAACACTACTCTACTTCATCTTACAGCCACCATTCTACGACACACTTTTATCTTCACAGTCAACACAAGGGGGTGACAGCTCAGAGAGATGAAGTAATTTGCTAGTACTCCTGAAGGGGCGGCTCCCCCACCACCCCGTACATCTCCCAGGTCCAATCTCTGTTTCTCTAAGTACAGAGAAGGGCATATGGGAAGGCAGCTTCTCAATACGCACTGACAGCTTTACTGGAGTAAGGATTCTTTTTATGCCTTAAGGTGGGGGAATGGTAAGGGAAAAGGGAACAGGAGAAAGGGGAAAAGGGGAAGGGGAAAAGGAACTTTACTGAGTATCCACCTTGGGTAAGGGAAAGCGTCAAGTGTTTAACGAATATTTGATCTCCACAAAAGCCTGTGACATGGGAATCATTATCCCTATTTTACAGATTAAGAAACTAGTAGGCTCAGAGATATAAAGTGATTTTCACATAAGAAAAATAGGCAGGGCTGGTTTTGACTCCTGGTTTGCCTGAGTCCAATGCTATACAGTACATAAGTAAGGCAACAAAATAAGAAAGTTCCCAGTTTTCCTCACAGATAAAGAAGTTGAAATGTAAATCACTGAGTACCTTGTTTCTCTAAACACAGAGAAGGGAATATGGGAAGGGAGCCCAGTAAGAAGTAAATTATATTTTTTCAATTACAAACTTAACTCCATAAAGTTCTAAACGAGGTACCAATGCTCTAGCTGAACAAAAGATTCAGGGAAGGCTTAATTTTGTTTCCAAACACCACTGGAGATCTGAAGATAGGCTGCTTCAAAATCAACAAGGAAAGGCTGGGCATGGTGGCGCACTCCTGTGATCCCAGCACTTAGGAGGCTGAGGCAGGAGGATTATTGCAAATTCGAGACCAGTCTGGGCTACAAAGTGAGCCCAAGGCCAGCCTGAACCGCATAGCAAGACCCTGTCTCAAAGACAAAAAAACAAAAAAACAAAAAAAAAAAGATCAACAAGGGGCAGTAACAATGTTAAGATATGGTATGTCTAAGTAACAGTATCTCAAGATGATTGTAATTATGTATTATGAATATACCAATAAAAAACACACTGGAAAAATCAACACAATACACTGTGCTAAACTGAAACACAATGTCAGTATTTTAATTGCAATATGAAGCAAAAGATTCATGTTTGAATTCTAGCTCTACTATTAGGACTTGGGCTGACACTGTACATGGACTCAGCCTCTTTTTCTATAATTTCTAGTAGCTTATCATAGCTATTATATTACTGAGTTTTCACTCAGAACAGCTTCTCAAGTAACACAACTTTGAACATATGAGCAATTGTTGAAACTTAACTAGGTACACAAACACTGTGAAAAAACAAGCAGGTTGGCATATGGTATGGCTAGTGTTGGTGAGCAAAAATTAAACTGCTAAGAGATAACAGAGTACAATAACAGTAAAATAGTATTAGGAACCATATTTTAAATTATGAACGGTAATTGAAGAAAAGGAAGGACAAATCTTGCATGCCAGTTTTGTGCCATCTCTACCAGCCCACTTTTTGTGAGTGGCACTGCAAGTTCATTAATAGGACTCAACCTCCAATTTTTAGTCCTCCAAAGGATAGTTAACAATCGATGTGGATAAGTAATCTATAGCCTTTTCTGAGATTAGTTTTCTCTGCCTGGAATACTCTTTCTACCCTTCATTCTTCAGTATTGAGCTGAGGTCTGTCTTATTCAAGTGCTGAGGACCACAAATTCACAATGGCTAGTTTTACATACTTCCCTAAGGGAGAATGGAAGGTTGGGATTTTGGGTATCACCCTTTTGAGATTTCTCATTATCCCATTGGGAGTGGGCCATCCTCTCCCACCTACTAAGACTAAAACTAAGGCTAAGGCTAAGGCTAAGGCTAAGGCTAAGGCTAAGGCTAAGGCTAAGACTAAAGATGCTCCAGGGCAAAATCTTCATTAGTTTAAAATCACCACTGCCCTTTGAGTCATCTGATAATCCCCTCACCATTTTCCTCAATCAATAAATACCAAGATTCTGGTTGGCTTGTGATCTTTTGTTCCTTATGAACAACTGGTGATCTCAGATCTCTGCTGCACCGCCATTTTATCTCTTTCTCATTCACTTTTTTTCCTCTTCCCTCTCTCCTTCTTTTTCTTTTTTTTCTCCTTCCTTCTCTCTCTCTCTGTCTCTCTGCTGTGTGCTGTAATACCTCATAGGAGACTGAAGCTCACTGAAGGTCTCCCTGATAATGAAGCTTATCCTGAACTTCCAGGTTGGTCTAATCCTTTTCTTTGAGCTCCAACAGCATCCTATTTATTTCTTTCTTTTACATATTTGTCACACTTGATTGTAACTGTTAAATTTTTGTTTGTTTCTTTCCAGGTAGACAATTTATTCCTCAATAGCAGGGAGTAGTTTTCTTTCCTTTTTTTTTTTTTTTCTGTAGTACTGGGAATTGAATTTAGGACTGCTCTACCACCAAGTGAGCCCCTAGTCCTTTAATAGTCTTTTAAAAATATTTTTGAGATGGAAATCTGCTAATTTACCTAGCCTGGTCTTAAACTTGGGATTCTCCTGCCTTAGTCTCCTCTGAGTACTTTAGATTAGAGGCAGGACACCACTGTGCTCAATGCAGAGAGTCTTTTGCTTCTTTTTGAGACAAGGTCTCACTATGTTAGAACATGGTCCTGCATTTACTATGTAGTCCAGGCTGGTCTTGAACTCACAATCTGTCTCAGGCTCCTAGAATAGTAGGGTTACAGGCATATATCAGCATGCCTGGCTCAGAGAGTATCTTAATTATCTTCAATTTGTAGTACTTAGAACTGGTAGAGCATATAAAAAGCCACTGCACTGAATAATTTTTGAGTTGCACTAACTAGAATTAAAACACTGCCACAAACCTTTAAATCACTGCTAGCTGTGAGTTCATAAGCACGAGGTTAAATGATTATGTACTAAGAAAAGTGTGCTTCCAGTTTTGCTCAAATATTGTTGTATCTGCTATATTTCTTGATCTGAGTTCTTCTCTTAGAACAAAAAGCCAATTCTGGAATGGTGATGAATGTCAGAAAATACACACCTTGACTGCTGTTGAAAGTTCCAGATGGGGGAATCTGTGTTTTCCACCACTTGAGTGTATACAGGAGATGACTCAACTGCTGTTGCAAAGGATACACAACAACTAGGTACAGGTACTTTTCGCTCTGTCAAGGGGCTCCCTGAAATAGAACACAGTGGAGTGATCATACTTTAGATACCCAAAAGAATGTCCTGGAAGAAGCCTTACATGATACACGTACAGTCAGGATCATTTCTAGACATCTCCGACTTTCGGGTCTTTGCTCAAGCTACTCTTTGTATCTGAAATATTTCTTTTCTTTGTGTGTGTGTGTGTGTGTGTGTGTGTGTGTGTGTGTATGTGTACATCAGGAACTGAACGCAGGAGCTTACTTGCCAGGCAGGCACTGCACCACTGAAATAAGTATCTCTGGTACCCCTTCTGCTACGTTACTCTACCACGGATCTAGAAAACGCTTCATTCTGGCTCACTTGGCCTAAGTTTTCTCATCTAAAATCTGCTCTCAAATCCCTTCCCACAATAAAATTCTAATTTTAGATGTATACCAATATCACTCAGACCTCCTTAATACCACTGGGTCACCAATCTTGATCTCTTAGTTTTAGTTTTGAAACCACTGTTTGCTAAAGCCTGAAATAAAACTACTATTTTCATTTTGGAAAAAAGTTATTCCTTACTCAGAAACAGTCGTTTAGGTCAAATAGGCAGGTAATGAAGAAACTGATGTGGGAGAGATGGTCTATCAGGTTTCCTCTCATTGGTGGAAATTTATCTGGGCCTGTTTACACTTCTGGAAAGGTCAAGTTCTGAAACACTTTTTGGAGGTAGGCCAGAAGAGTGTCAGTGTACCTCATACAGAGTTGAGACTCACACTGACAGCAGGTAAGAAGACATGAGATAAACCAACGTTGTCATTCAAGAGTTTTCACTGAATTTGCTGTATTTCACATATGTGTAAATAGTAGCTTTATGCACCAAGAATGGCATAATTATTTCAATGGGACTACAAGGACAACTTCTCATGTTTGAGTAACACTTTACAGCTGGTACACTGTTTTCTTATACACTGAATTTATGCTAGTAACATTTCTGGAAATCACATAAGATAGATGTCTCTCCATATTTTACAAGCAAGGCAACTAAGAAATAGAAAAGCAAAGTGGTTTTTTCATTGCACACCTGATTAACTACATTTGGAAGAATCAGCCATGTTTCTTGACTTTATGGTTTTTCCACTGTAATATTTTTACTAACATTAAATAGCAAAGAGAATTCTCCTCTGGCCTAAAGTAAACAGATGGAAACTTTGCTCTTAAGCAATGCCCAATTTAGTTTGTTACAAAAATTTAATCTAGTTCTACTTAGTTAAGATTAACTGACACCTTCTCCTTGTTATCTAAGATTAGTCAGATTTGTTTGGGGAGCGCAGGGCCTTCACACTGAGTTTCCCATCTCTTTTTTATTTTGAGAGGCTCTGGCTAAGTCTATTGTATCATTATTGGAAGGCACATTTCAAAGAGACAAAGGGTAGGTCTGTACTGTTAGGGCCCCGAGCACAGTAGCTGACATATAAATGTTTATCAAGGGAAGGACTACATGTGCTTATTACTGTGAGGGTGGAGTGAGGATATAATAGAGATTCCTGAGAGTCAGGTGATCTGGTTACATAGAAAGATTCTAAATAACAAGCAATTTATAGGTTTGTAACTCATGGCAGAAATGCGAGAGGTTATGGCTCATCTTCACAAAACAGGAGGACATTAATTTGCCCAGCTACATCATGAGGATCAGGGTGCTGGGATACACCAATAAACAACATGTGACTCTTGTCCCCAAAGAGCAGAGAGCCTAGTGGAAAAACATATTAAGAGACATTTTTAGTACAGAGTAATAAATGACCTGAGCGAGGAAAGCTGTGAGAGGGCTGTGGTAATATGGGAAAGCTTCGCAAACAAAGAAACATGTTTATTTCTAGTAGGGATGGCAAGGTAGGCAGCAAAGCATTGGTGTGTCACTTTAGTCTACTCTTGGAGTAGGAACACATTTACCAAATAAGAGATGAAAAACATTTTAATGAGAAGAAACAGCATGGTCAAAGGCTTGGTAGTGTGAGACAGAATAATGCCACACTACAAGTTATGGGATATAAATAAGACATGGCAAGAAATGAAGCCGGAAATACTAGTTGGGCCACATGGGAAGCATTCTGTGTGCTATGCTATCAAGAGTGCAGGTGATATGAAACCAACTGTTTTAATCAATAGAGAGACAGGATCAAATTTATTAGACAGACAGACAATGAATGACAGAATGAAAAGGTACTGGAGGAGAATACTGCAAACAATCATTCAGAGGGCCAAGGCATTAGTTCAACTTCTAAGGCCTGAATAAACAAGGTGGCAGTAAGAAAGGAAAGGAGGTAACAGAAATTATGTAACAGGGCACAATGCTATATCCTATATTGGACATACAGCTTAATGGAAAAAATTAACAGTGGCTACTTAACAAGTATTTTTTGAGTTATTCTATTAACTTGTTCACAATGGGACTATAATTTCTATTTGTCTTGCTGCTGGGTGGCTTGAGCCAATGGTAGTACATGCAAGACTGTTCCATTGGATGACTTTTTATTAATTTTACTAGTAAAAAGGTCAATGAAAATGATTAGATTCATTTGTATCACCAGTGGTACAAGTGCCCAATGTGACAGTCATGCAACTACCACTGGCAGATCAAGCTGGTGGAATGTATTAATCCCTATGATTTATCTATTATATTTTCCATAAGAAACTTAACTGTGGGAGAATAAAGTGGGAAATCAAGGAAGATATTAAGAAGGCATTTGAGAGAGACCTTACTGTTATCTAATTCTTCATTTAACAAATATTTCCTGCTTATTACATGTTAGGAACACTTCAAAGCATTAAGGGTTAAGCAGCAAAGAAACAAAAAAATTTCCTGCCTTGTAGGACTGACACTCTTCTAGGGGAGGCAGAAAATATGTCATCAGAGGCTATAAACAAAGATAAAATTGGGGTGTGACTGGGTAGAGCATTTGCCTAGCACAAAAAGAAGCAAACAACAACAAAGTAGGTGAGAGGTAGAAAATGCTCGGGAAGGGTTGCAACTTTAGATGGAGTAAAAAAGAATGTCTTCACTATGACAAAATAACTCCAGTAAAAATGTGCTAGAAGTGAAGAATATTCCAGGTGGAGGGAACATCAGATCCAAACATCTCAAGACAAGAGTCTATGTACACAGTGAACAAGAAGCAGAGGCCCTCGTGACTTGACAAGGGTGATTTAGTAGATGAGACAGGTGCCATTGGGAAGCTCCTAAAATGGAATGCAAACCATGTTTTTACATATTAAATTTTATTTGCAATGCTACTTACAAAAAATTCTTAAAATATTAAAGAAATTTTTGGTACTTTCATTAAATTCACTATCTACTGATTATTCTCTTTAAAAAATTAAGACTTATCAAAAATGGTCTGCTTTGATGTCACAGTAAAAAAAACAAAACAAAACTGTTTCTCAATTTTGTGACTCATTGGATCTCAGTATCTTTAACACACTAATCTGATACTACCGGAGAAGATTGTCCTGGATAAAATGTTCAAGATCTGTGGTACACAAATGTTATGGGACAGATGAGAAGCTTAAGAGTCATTATAGATGCTTATAATCCTGGGAGCAATGGCATGAATGGGGCAAAGTGGGGATGTACAATAACTGTTAGTTACTACCAGCAAGAATTTTGTTTCAGTTCCAAAGCAGTAAGAACAAATGACATGGTTTTAGAAGTCAATACAGATATCACAGGAGACCAACACAGAGACTAAATAAAAAAACATACACAGGGGCTGGGGATTTAGCTCAGTGGCATAAATGCCTGCCTTGCAAGCATGCAGTTGTAAGTTTGATTCCCAGTACATTAAAAAAAAAAAAAAAGACATACACAAAAATCTTCTGGACTTATGAGACCATAGCTACCATACTTTTCAAATTGTTAATCACAGACATTTAAGGATAAGAAATTCAAAGAAAGAATGACAAAGAAAAAATTATTAAGATACACACATATATACCACACAACTTACTGGCTGGGAATACACAGATGAAGATATTTCTACTAGAATGTAATTTCTGCAGTGGCATAATTTTTTTTTTTTTTGGTACTGGGGATCGAACTCACGACCTCATGCTTGCCAGGCAAGTGCTTGTGTAAGGCGCACTTTTTGTCTGTTTTGTTTACTGCTTTATCTCCTGAAGTGAGGACACTGGATGGCACACAGCAAAAACTACAAGTTTTGCTAAATGAATGGAAGTATGGTGAGTGAACAAAGGACAAAGGACTTTGCTCTTAAACTGCTCATATCCAGGAGAGAAGAAAACCATGGAAACAATCTCAGTACCATGTAACAGATATTATAATAAAGAGGGCAAACGTGCTAGGGGAACAAAGAAGAAGGGGTCATTACAAGTAACAAGGGAACACTCCAGATATAAAGACTGAGTCTTGGAATAACTCTGGAATGAGCCTGGCAAAAGAGAAAGGTGATAGCAAAGCAAAAATTTCAGAGGTCACTGAAAGCTAAGTAAAGGTAGGATAGAGGACACAAATTCCTTTGGCAGTCTGATAAAATGTATGGGTTTTTTCATCTATTAGCATATCTTTAAAATGTGTAGTGTAAAATACATATGATTATAAAAAATCCAATTACACTGGACAGATAAACACTTAAAAAGAACTTTGTATAATAGAATATATATGCTTTGTTAATAAGAGCTAACTGGAGATAACAGTTACTATAATTTTATAATTTTAAAGAAATGATCGATATAAATGATATTCTAACATATCTGTAATAACAACAATGTGGTAGGAAAATACCTATGACTTATATGTTGACACTATTGTAGTTACTGTTGTTATTACTAGGGTCTACTGCCCACACTTGTAAGAGGATTAAATGCTAAATTTAATTAGAAGTTAATAAAAAGAAAAATGTAATTGTCTTTCTATCCAAGATCTGTGTTTTATACCTATATTCCTTGAGGGCTTAGGGACCTAGTGTTAAGAATTGCTATTTCTAGGTGTGTGTTGAGGGCATGAATGGCTAGGAATGACAAAGAAGAGATCTGTAAGAAATACAAGAGCTAGAAGAATTTAATAGATGTGATGACCTAATGGTAGATAAGGCAAAGAGAAGTATCTAGGTTGATGTTCAGGTTTCTGGTCTGTAGAATTTGATATGAAATGTAAAAACAACTGACAACGTCAATTTTAAGTTTAGAAAAGCTTTCATGTTACTTAAATCATTCGGCTTGAAAAACACAGTAATTATTAAGGTAATTAATCATTCTTATAGATTCTGCCATGATGTGAAGATTGGTGAAGGCAGGACCATACCCAGAGGAGCAGACATATTCTCCTGGGTAAGTGAACACTGCATACCTTTCAAGCTCAAGTGCATTGCTCTTTCTACCAGGATGCTGACTGCAAAAGTTTCGTCCAACACAGCAGGGCTCTCCTGGGCTAGGCAGACCTCAGCTGTGGTGCTGCTGCAGGGAACCTGGGTAGATGCAGGAGACTTCTGGTGGCCACAGGGTGGAGAGAGCTGCATCTCATCATTCCCTCTGTGAAGCTGCTCAGACTCACTGTGGCTGCTGCAGTCCATGGAGTCCAGCTCATGAGTGGGCTCCGTGTGTGGGGAAAGAGAAAGAACCACATGAACCCGCAAGGCAGCTCCTGACAGGTTAGAAGCATTTCGTCCAAACAAAGGATATACACCTGTGAGAGAATGGAGATGACTAAGCCTAGGTAAGCAGGAAACAGTAACATTCTCCAATCTTATATGTCTTTTTGAAACAAGGTCTTGCTATGTAACTTGCTTCAATTCTCATGCCTGAGTCTCTGAGTTCTGGGATTACAGGTGTGTGCTACCACTCCTTGTGACATTCTTTAAGCTCTGAGGAAATATTCACGGGAGTGGGGGAGTACTTTGGATGGTCACTCAAACGCTCCTCCTCTTTTAGTCTGGGCCATCTGTGTAGCAAAATGGTCAGAGCTAAAGTCTAATGGGGTTAAAATAGGGTCATGACTTAGTTTCTTGAATTGTAAAGTAGAAAAAATAACTAACCTTATAGATTGTTAAGCTGAATAAATATCATAGTTGCAAAGTGAGCTGAGCATATCTTTCAAGCTCCAATTCATTCTGTGTTATAGTCACTAGCCTTGTTTTTCTAGAGTGTAAAGCTATGTCTCACCTCTATTTAGAATCCAATGTAATAGTTTTCCATGGTTGTTGGAAAAAAGTGTAATATTTTCTGTTTAGGTGAAAATGTCTTCAATTAGTCTTCAACTCTTGTCTACTTCTCTGACTTCATCTCCTTCACTCCCTAACCTACGTATTCCATGATCCAGCTGCCCACATTATTTATAGCATCTAAAATGTCTTTATATGCTTCATGCCTTTGTGTTTTCACACATGCACCTCCCTACTCTAGAATTCCTTTCATTTCCCTTTTCCTTGGTTTATTTCTAAATTCTTTGAGACTCAGGCAAAGTATTATTTCCACTGAGATGCTGTCCCTTTTTTTTTATTTTGTTTTGTTTTGTTTTTGGTACTGGGAATCGAACTCAGGACGTTGCACTTGCTAGGCAGGTGCTGTGCCACTGAGTTATATCCCCGGCTCTGAGATGCTGTCCTTTAATCAAAGATGTTGCATCCCTTTGTTCCCAGAGCACCACTGTCCAAAGTTCTTCTGTTTCACCATAATTATATACTATTTTATTCTTCCATTACACTATAAAGTGAATGAGGCCAAGTAATATTTCTAGTCATCTTTGAATTCCCAGGACATGAATCAAATACTAAGCAATCTGAATGAATAGTAACCACCACATATCACTTACAGAATGTTATCTTTTTTCTCTCTGCCTTGTGAGCCAGTTTATTACTGTGTAGATTTTCTTTATGATTCCAAGATATGCTGACCAGAGAGAATGAATCTCTTGGTCCCTTTGGCAAGTATCCTTTCAATGCAGTCAATAAGTCATCACCATAGAAATCACATAGGCTTTTATACATGTGGTAAAAGGTGTTTCCTAGGCTTACTGCATACATATTAACAAAGTGCTCACAATATTCTAGGTACTGTGTTAGGTGAAAAACTGGTGTATTTGGATGCACTCTACTGCTATAAAGTTCAGAGTCAGTTCTTTGATCTATGGTGATCCCAACAAGGTACTGTAACCAAGGAATCCCAGCCAGTGGACCCTTCTTCGAAATCTCTTTAGTTACAAAAAGCATTACTGAATTATTACTAGTCTTTCAGCATGCAATAATGGAAAGAACACTTACTAGTTTGTGACCCTGGATACAACCTTTCTGAGTTTCCATTTTCTTTCTTTCCTTCCTTCTCTTTCTTTCCTTTCTTTCTTTCTTCTTTCTTTCTTTCTTTCTTTTTCTGAGACAGGGTCTCATTATGTAGTTCACCCTGGCCTTCAACTTGCTGTGTAGCCTAGGCTGGCCTGAAACTCACAGTGATTCTCCTGCCTCAGCCTCCTGATTGCTAGCATTACAGGCATGAGCCAATATGCCTAGCTCCCTCTAAGCCTCAATTTTCATGACTGTAAAATATACCTAATATCTATCCCACAGGACTGTTGGGAGGATTGAATAAAATAATGTCAGACAGGATATTTTGTATAGTGCTGGACAGGGAACAGGCACTCAAATATTAAGAACTGAGCCTGGTTCTTCACTTACCACTGACAGTTAGTGTCCTTGTTGACTTCTCCCCAAGTCTGGCCAAGTCCACATAGGCTGATCCAATCCAGCTGTCTGTCTGGTGGGGCCTCTCCATACTATCACTGCCATAAGCTCGCCACACTTGGATCTCTAACTTCTCCTCTCTGAAGTACCAAAGCAGTGATGGGCCTCGAGTGACTTCTGCTCTTTTGGATGCCTTGAAAGTAACTATGACCTGGCTTTTGTTCACAGATTCCTTAGGTTTCTTGAGAGGGGTCCAGAAGGCTTCATGATCGTATAACTTATATCGAAGGTAACAATAGGTATTCTTATGAATATGCTTGTGGCCAGCAAGCAGCACGCAATGGACAGGCAGCCACAGTCTTGGAGTAGAGATGGTGACAGTGGCTAGTTCCTCTTCATCAGTCTTGACAGGATCCTTCAAGTTGTTTTCAAAGCTCCAGCCCAATAGCTCAGCAGCTTCCAGTACCCGTTCTCTATCTCCAGGACGGGTGAAGCAAACTGAAAGTTCCAGACCACCCACAACCTTCTGCATAAGCTCCAAGCCATGAGGCAGGCCTGTGTTTTCTGGTAAAAGGACAGGGTACCATCCTGTGATCCCTTATGGGAGAAGGAAAGATTTTCAATTACTGTCTTAAAAGTAAACAAAAAACACCCCGTCTACTCCTGATTCTCCAAAGCAGAACAGAAAATGTAAGGTCACAGTGAGCTGGAGTTTGTCTTTCATCTGACCACTGAGAGGCAATGGGATTAGATGGGAAAAACAAAGGCTAGAAGTTAGAAGATAGGAATTCAGCCCAAAATCAGTGATTTACTTTCTTAAACTTTGATTTCTTTACCTCACAAATGGGAAAATTCTTGCTAATCTTTTCAGTAGACAAGTTGCTATAACTGCTAAATGAGATAACAGTTTAGGAAGAGCTTTGAACAAAAAATGCTATGAAAGGTGTAGTATATTATTATGGTATTATTAGTATAGTGAAAAAGGCATGGGACAAAAAAGTCAAGAGGTGTGGGGTCTTTTCTGAGGTATTCCACCAAGGGAACTGTCAACCTAAGGACCACGTACTAGATTTCAAAATAACAGCTGCTCTTTATTATCTATTATTCTTCAGAAATCCTGCTAGTAATTTATATACATTATTTCATTTGATTCCTCTGATAACTCTATGAAGTTCTAAGGATTAAATCGGGTAATAATTCCCATTTTACAGATGAGAAAATGGAAGCTCAGAGACTTGACCAAATTTTTACAGTTAACAAGTGATAGAACTAGGATTTGAACTCAGGTCAATCTGGCTCCAAAGTCTACAATTCACTTACTCTATGTTTACATTATTTTATCTGAATCTGTAAGGAACAGACTGATTTTTGAACTTAGAATTTTACAGATTTTGGAACAAAATGAATATTATGTAGCAGTCAAGAAGCACATAAGTCAGGGGTTGGCAAATTTGGTCCATAAAAAGCCAGACAGTATATATTACAGACTTTACACAAACCATTTTGTGTCTGTTGAAACTATTCAACTATGCGGTTGTAGCAACTAAGAGCCATAGACAATATATACATCCCACTGGACATGATGTACTCCAATAAAGTTTATATTATATAAATAGTTGCTTGAATCTTTTGGGTGAGGTTGGGTTTGGCTGCATAATGAGTCATTAAAAAACTTGATTTTTAGTACTTTTTGGATTTCAGAATTATGTAAGACAGATTGTGGCCTAGTATATTCATAGCAGTTTTTTGAAAAAGGTTTTATTAATTATACTTTTCAAATGAGAAGATTTAGCCAATTAATTTGCCAAACATCACATAAAATTTAATAACTTTCAGGCCATCATTTAATTTTAATTTTTTCTGGGCTTCCTAGCTTTTGTCTGTAAAATGAGGAAGCTGAAAACGTCGATTTTTTTTTTCCAGGTGGAGCCTTCTTTCCTGATGGAAGGAAAGGAACTGAGCCCTTGGGGCTGGGGATTTAGCTCAGCGGCATAAGTGCCTGCCTTGCAAGTGCGTAGTCGTGAGTTCAATTCCTGGTACAGATTTAAAAAAAAAAAAGCTTTGAACTGATCCCTCACTGTAGGGATGTTTATTTATACATTTAGCAACACTTGGGTTGTCTAGGGGTTTGGTGTTTTTCTGGGCTGAAGCAGCTTTTTCATGTGGCTTGCTCTGGGTACTCTTTGTTCTTGGGATGGCCATGCACCAGCCCTGTGCGTGTGACCAATTTCCAGCTTCAACAGCTCTCTACAGGTACAGGCCTATATGCTGACTTAAAATTTCAATCACCTGAAAATCTTTTCCTTGTAATACTTGCTCTCCTAGCAGCTATACTATGTATTCCTGTGGTTCAGGGAGAAGAGTACTGAGCTTACATCCCTTATCCCCCCCTGCACAGACTGGATGGACAGGCCCCCAGAGATTGAAAATGTTGATCTTAAAGCTCTGTTTAGCTTGGACTGTCTAATAAATGATGACTGGAGTTTGTGACTTATCTGAATACCCATCCATCCATCATCTACCTACGTACCTACCTACCTTTTTGCGAAAGGGTCTCACTACGAAGTTCAAACTGGGCTTGATTTCACTATGTGGGTCTGGCCTTAAACTTGGGGTGATTCTCCTACATCAGCCTCCCAAGTGCTGGGATTACAGATATGTGCCACCATACCCATAAATTCTTTTTCTTTTGCATTGTTTGTGGTACTAAAGATTAAATCTTAGGCCTTTGCACTGACCTACATCTCTAGCCCCACATCTCTTTTTTTTTGGTACTGGGGATGGAACTCATGACCTCATGTTTGTCAGGCAGGTGCTTGTGCCACTGAACTAAACTCCCAGCTCTCTCTAGCCCTTTTTAAAATTTAAAAAAAAAATAGTTTTTTTGAGACATGGTCTTGCTAAGACATTAAACTGCCCATGCTTGGCTCGGACTTGTAATCTTCCTGCCTCAGCCTTCCACAGTGCTGGGATGACAGGTATGTACCGTCATGCCAGGCCAACCTACTTCTTTCTAACAGTATTTGGTCACAGACTCCTTTTGCTTTGATGAAAGCTATTAGAGCATCAGAAAACTGTACAGGTGCTTGTATACATACAATCTCATATCTGCATTTAAGGACTGCTTAGATTAAATTGTCTCTTTGGCTCTAGGATTCTGTTATTGAGATTACTGGCAGGACGAAAGACAGAATGTTTAGAAGAACGCCAAATACAAAGGCAAATGATACTATATATGCTAAGTTGTCTAAAAGGTTTATATTTAAGTGGTAAAATTTAATTTGTAGAGATTTAGAAGATGGTGCCTACTTCCTAAAAAACTCTATAGTAATTTTCAGAAGGAAGGAGCTGAAGTGTCCTAGGTTTCCACCCTATGACAGTCTTTCACATATATAATTTCAGTAAATGTTCCCATAGTCCTGTGAAGTAGATCTTACTTCCATTTCTACAGATGAGGAAACTGGATCTGAGAGATGATGTAACTTGTTTTAGATCACAAATAGTAAGTGGCAGAAGTGAAATCTGAGTCCTGTAACAAGTTGTACAGACTTGTCTTTGGTAGGTCATAGGTAGGTCCTGTTCATTAGTATAACGCTCAAATTTTAATTCACAATTAAGTTTGGGAGGTGTGATAGGATTCTAGAGACTAGATCACACAATCCCAGGAAGACTGGCAACAGAAGGAAAAAATTTACTGAATATTCACTATGTGTCATGTACTTTCTCTTATTATATCAACTTCTACTTTGTAGATTTGTCAGGATTAGTAACAGCTAAGAAGAGGTGGGCTCACATAGGTCAAATAACTTGGTCAAGGTCACCAATTAGTAGTAAGTAGGATGGGACCAGTATTTCTACATTGGCTTGGGACTTATATCTATTCTTCTGGGCTTGTATCTCATACCCATAATTCCTTTGTGATGGAGGACAGTAGTGAAAAATAATGAGTGAATCTCGATTTGATTTCAAGTTCTGCTACTCACTAGCTGTGTGGTTTTGACAAATCACCTAACCTCTCTGAGTCAAGAAAAAAAGAACAATAGTCTATATCCTGGTCAGGCATTTATCTTAAAATTCAAACAAGATCTGAAAAAATATTTTTCAAAGTGCTATTATGACAATTATATTGCCACATTCACCACTACCATCATCATCTTTCCTGAAGGAGAATGAGTACGCTGTTTTCAGCCCCTTTTGTTTTATTAGAAGACCTTTAGAGTGATTGGGAAAAATCACTCTAAGGGAGTCAGCCAAGATCACCTCTGGAAGGCAAATGAACAGGCAAGGAGAGAAGGTTGTAATTCAGGATCCTTACCAGATCTCTTGACTAGCAGCTCTTTTGTTGGAACCTTTACTACCCCAAGCAGATACTCTTTGCATGACTGCATACTGGCTATATCACTGACTGTTAAATTAAGAAAAAAAAAAGAAGCAAAATTATTGGTGGTATACTGACCAAATCTTGTGTTTACAGTATATTCACATAACCCTTCACTGAATCTTAGCATTAGAGATTATCTTGTGCACATCATAAACAAAGTCTGAATGCCCTTGGGAGGTTAAAAAAAGCTTTTTCAGACAGGATCTGGCCATGTAGTTCAACCTGGCCTTGAATTCACAATGTAGCCCAGGCTGGCTTTGAACTTGCAGTGATCCTTCTAGCTCAGCCTCCTAAGTGCTGAGATTATAGACATATACCACCAAGCCTGATGCCCTTGAAAATTTCTGAACATTTTATTTTGAAAAATTACAGGCAAAAGTTCCAAAAATATTACAGTAAACTGCTATACATCCTTTATTTGATTCACAGATTAGTATCTGTATACAATTGCTGTGTCTCTCTTCATGTTACCTCTACATTCCCACATATATTCATTTAATGTACATTATTTTTTGCTATATCCTTCAAAAATAATTTGAAAAGATTATAATTTCTCATCTCTACACACTTCAGCATATATCTCCTAGGAAGGGCTGTACCATTTACAACAGCCACTTTTACTTTTTTTGGTACTGGCAATGGAACTCAGGACTTTGTGCCACTGAGCTATATCCTGGCCCCACAACAGCTACTTTTAAAAAATTCTGATTGTGATGAGTCATTTGGTGCTCACCTGATTTGGTATTTTCATGATATATTGCAAAAGTAATTTCTGCAAATTCCAGTAGCTCTGCTAGGAAACAGGCCTCTCCACTACAGTGTTGAGTTACCAAGTTACACGGAAACTCAATGTGATGGGAGAACTCAGGACAAAAGGAACAGGCCACAGGACGGGTTTGGCGCTGTTCTCCCTTGGGCAGGAATGAGAGATGAACAGTGACAGAGGCATTGACCCCAACGGTGGCACTGAACTGCACAGCAGGTTCCTGCTCAGCCAAAGCCCTGTGGGGAGAGGGGTGGAAATGAGAAGAAAGTACACACGATGGTATCAGAAATCAGTCTGATTGCCTAAAACTATCCCTGCTACTTCCATGAGACCACCAAGACTAACCAACAGTAAGTTTCTATTTAAGCTTTTGGCAAGGTCATAACATGCTTTATTAGTAATCTAGAGTATTTGCATGGTGTGGGGGGGTAGTTAATATTCATCTGTTTATCATCAGAGTGACACAGTGGGGCATTGTTCTGTCAGGACTCTTCAGTCAAAGACCACAGGAACCAATGGCAGTTGAACAAGTTGAATTTACTACTCACTGCAATGAGGAAAAATATACTATGGGAAACTACAGAGCATCTCAGGAAGAAAGTATCAGAAAGGACATGTAGCACTGAACTCATGTTAGTCAATCTGGGGGAAGGCTCAAAGAAGCAGGGTCTTGTTCTGTACAGTTTTGTTTTCGGTCTTATTTAAAAGGAGGACAGGCTAAAGTTAAAACTGTAACTCCAAACTGACTGTTAATCCTATGTCAATTGCATTAGATTAAGAAACATCTAGCTGATTAGTAGAGCAGATTCCTGGGTGTGTCTGGCTGTATTGTGGAGGCATGGCTGTGGTACTACACACACCCTTTGTGAGATCCTCTCTGGCACTCTTTCCCTGCTCTGCTTCCCAGCTGCCATGAACTAAGCAGCTTTTCTCTGTCATGCCCTTCTGCTATGATGCCTCTGCATTGGAACCCTCTGACCATGGACTGAAACCATGAGCTAAATTAAACCTTTCCTCCTTTAAACTGTGGGTGTTGAGTATTTTGTCCCAGTGATGGGAAAGTGACTAATATATCTGCGTACATGTAGGAAAATATAATGGCAAGCTGTAAATGTGACAAAAATCTTACAGAGAATAAGGGTTTAAGTAGGTATAGTGAGGGAGAATATTAGGGGTCAAGAGAAGTATGAACAAAGAGATGAAGGAGGTGAAAGAATGGACCATGCTGTTCTTTTGAAGAGACAGTATTCTGAGCAGAGAAGCAGTATGGCAAAGGTCTTGAGGGGAGAATGTGCCTACAGTGTTCAGAAGCAACAAGGTGGCCAGAGACTGGAGCTGTATCAACAAAGGAAAGAGACTGGCTTGAAGAGATGAAGTCACAAAGATAAGAGAGGTCAAACCATGTGGGACCTTATAGCCATTTTAAGGGCTTTGGTTTTTACTCTGAATGATATGGAAAATTACTGGTGGGTTTTAGATAGACACATGTCAAGGTATGACTTAAGTGTTCACAGTTCTGTTGTGAACAGACTGAATGGGAAAGAGATTCTGGAAAAGTAAGAGTATGGCATTCAGGGACTGAAAAGTGTGAACCTGAGCTTACAGAGAAATTGCAGTGATTGGGCATGGAGTGGTTTGGGGGTAAAGTATATGAACACAGGGGTAGGTGGTTAAGAAAGGTAAGCACAAAGTTCTTGGAAAAGATCAAGAAACTGAATTGCATTAACATTATCCAAAGTCTATAAGTGATTTACTCAAAATTTTGAAGTTTTTTAAACAGTCAAAAAGTTGTGGAATTACACACAAGAAAGTTCAGGCACATCTGAGCATCATCTTGTGGGGACTACTGTAGAAAAAGGTTTGAAAATCACTTTTGTAAAGTAGACTTACTTGGCTGCTGCTTGCAGTCCACAGGCTCTGATAACGTGGACAGAGATGGAGACAGTTCGGGCAGCAAGAGCTCCCTCTGCTGTTCTTAGATTACGCCGGTACCTTATACCTACATCCAGTAAACCTGAAGAATGAAGACAAATAGGAAAAGATTAAAAGACTGGTTAGAAGAGTTTTTGTTCTGTAAAACCACAAAGTTTTGGTCAGGAATGCAGGAAGAGGTGAAATACTACAATCCTAGTGAATGATAAGGGGCCTTAGCACAGAAGCTGTTCATAGTCAGAACCACGTCAATATTGCACCTTAGTGTTAACAACCACATGACATCTTTTAATAAAAAAAAAATTCTACTATCCTACTGTCTTGTTTCAAGGAAGGCTAAGGAATAGCATAATGAGCTGATCAGTGAGGGTGAGGAGGATGTGGCAGGATATGACTTTTTTTTTTGATACTGGGGATCGAACTTATAACCTTGCGCTTGCCAGGCACGGATATGACCTTTTATTTAGACAAATGCTCTTCAGCCAGATGTATAGCTAATTGATTTAGGAAACTAGTCCCAGATAAACTCAGATACACTGATAGAATAGGTTGTGGTATCATTCAAAATTCCAAATTTTAGTTAACCTTTTGCAATTTGAATCCTAACTTTTTCTCCCTTATAGTGAACTGCCCATTCAAAGTCACTATATTCCATCAATTCCACATACGATTGCCTTAGAATAATAAGACTCTGCATAAACCTAAATAATACTTAGAATCAATGCTATAAAGACTTATTAAATGGGAGGAGGCTAAAGATGGCAGACTGGTAAGCAGCAGGATATGGAACCTCTCTGAGAGATACAGTTCAGATGCCACAATAAAACATTCTGGAGAGATCTGGACAGAGGGAGATGGATTCTCTCAACCTAGGAAGAAACTGAAGAGAAAAGAGCTGAAATACGAAGTTCCAAGTACCATTAGAGAAGCTAAGATCAGCGATCACGGCGCTCTCGCTGAACTGCCTCAATTTGTGCTGCCAAGTCTAGCCTGAACACCAGAACCCGCGCCAATGTGACTGGCCAAGCGGCCCTGCACTTGACTCACCCAGAGCGGCTGTAAAATCACGCCACAGCCGCGCTGAAGTCGGAGGTCGGGGAGCCCGGCTGTGAAATCACGCCACAGCCGCGCTGAAGTCGGAGGTCGGGGAGCCCAACAGAGAACGGAGCTAGTGAGGGACCGGCATTAACCCATGGTGAGTGCTGAGAATAAGACCCTCCCATGGGAAAAGGGCAACCAACTGGACAACATGTTGGAGTCAGGCAGGACAGCCCTAACTGGGAATGGCAGTGACTTCAGTTGGTTGTTTCCCTCCCAGAGCAGGTTGGCAGGATCTGCTTGGCCTGGGTCACATCCCTGACCAGGACCCAATAAGTTGTCCCAATCTGATTCCCTAGGCACAGCATGCACTGATGCAGTGAAGGCCCGTGAAGGTTGGCTGGCCCGGAGGGGAGGGGCCAGCATACACTGCCCTTGTTTGCACTGCAGTGACTGACAACAAACTAGAGAGGACAGAAGCCCCTAGCCAGCACACTTCAGAGGAGCTGTAATCAACAGGGAAAGGGGCTGGGAACTCCACTATACACTTGTATGGAAGGAACCAAAAACATGACGAGAAAGAAATAAGAAAAAGCCCCCAGCCCTCAATCCTGAGAATATTGATCCAGGAGAGGTAAATACAAAAGAGATCGAGGGCAGCAAACATACAACATCAAACACGGCATCAGCGGACATAAAGAGCTATCTTCAGGATCTCATAGAAGAGTTCAAAACTGAAATATTAATTCAAGTAAACTGAAATATTAATTCAAGCAAAGATATAAGTAGATTAATAAAAGAAAAGCTAAGCACCTCTCAAGAAGACCCAGATGGAAGAATGGAGGAACACAAAAGGAGAGAAACATTCGATGAAAAATATAAAGAAAACCTAGAATACATGAAGCAGATTCAAAGAGATTACCAGGAAACTAAAAACTCCATTGAAAGCTGGCAAACTGCTTGAAAGAAACTAAGGATAGACTATCAAAACTCTAAGACAGGTTTGCAATGTGTGATCATGAAAGGAAAGATCTCTTACAAATAACAAGGGAACAGGCAGTAACAATACAAAGGCTAGAAGACGACAGGAGGATCTATAACCTAAGAATAAAAAATGTGAATGAAGAAGCAGGAGTCAAAACAAAGGAATTACAAAGGCTATTCACAGTTGCTTGGGAAAACTTCCCAAGCAACAGGAAATGATATTCAAGATGTATGAAGCATACAAAACTACAGCCACCTACAACCAAAACAGAGCTACACACAGACACATAATAATCAAGATCCCAGAAATTCAATATAAGAACAGAATATTAAAAGCTGTCAGAGAAAAGAAACAGATCACCTATAAATGAAAACCCAGCAAAATCATGGCAGACTTCTTGACACAGACCATCAAATCAAGCAGAGCTTAGAGTGAAGTAATCAAAGCTCTGAAAGAAAATAACCACCAGCCCAGACTGATGTACCCTGTAAAACTGTCTCTAGAAATTAATGGAGAAACAGGATGCTTCCATGACAAAGAGGAACTGGGGGAATTTGTGACCACCAATCCAACCGTACAGAGAATACCGAAGGACATTCTAGAGAGAGAGAAAAAAAAAAAATACCAGGATTTCAGGAACAGTGGCAGAGAGGCCTCCAGGAATGGGGCAG
This sequence comes from Dolichotis patagonum, assembly GCA_004027295.1. Lineage (NCBI taxonomy): Eukaryota > Metazoa > Chordata > Mammalia > Rodentia > Caviidae > Dolichotis > Dolichotis patagonum. The sequence goes on along the minus strand of PVJX010014851.1, from coordinate 10,394 downwards.
ACAGTGGAATGAAAGAGGAATGTAGACAACCAATGGCAGAAAAATAGCATAGCAGAAATGAAGCAGAGAAGGTTGGCTGTAATCTCTAACATAGATGGCCTTAATATATTAACAAAAAGAAGCACAGGCAGAGTAGATCAGGAGATAGGGTCCATTGAGATGCTCTGTACTGGAAATATAATTAACCTGAAAGAGGGTTTATGGACAGAAAGTCAAATATGAGAAAACAATGCTCTATGTGACAAGGAACCAGAGAGAAACAGGGGTAACTAGACCAGCACCTGCAGATAGGTTGAAAAGACATGATACTTTTGTGTAGTAGAGAACTACTCAGCTATAATGAAGGAAAACCTTGAGGCTTTTATAGGTAAAGGAATACACCTCAAGATCAAGCCCAGGAGTCAGAAGGTTCAGAACCAGTTAGGGTATATAGCAGGTTGCTCCCCCTAATCTAAAAACTGAGGGAGTTAGTGGTACCCAAAATGTGCAGTGTACCCTGTGGGAGTAAAAGGAGAGGAACTGTCTAAAAAAGGAAGGCAGAGGATATTGTTAATAGTGTAACAGGATTTAAAATCTACATTATTCTCACCACTCTGTTTAGATACCTGCACTAGATAGCTATCCCAAAAATAGCAGGATATATTATGGTAATCATCTTTAATTTCCTTAACTTACTCTGAAGCCCTGTATAACTTACACTGTCTTATTATGACTGATCGTAATTGAATCTGGTTTGTTAGATTGCTGTTTTGTATTGACTGATTTTATTTAAATCTGTTATGATTGATAGTATCAAGTCTGAAAGTATTCGCAACTACACTGAAGATGACAAGATTCCCTAGGATACCCACCCACTCTGGTTTGATTATTACCTGCTTTTGAAGTCTTATAATGTCTCCAATGTTTTGTTTTTATTAATATTGTTATATACTGCTGAGACATCATAGTAATCATTGTAGATCACCTTGTATTGTGGTTTTATTGACTTTTTCATTTCATGTTTTTCTAGGAATTTGTTTTGTTTTGCTTTGTTTTGTTTTTCCCTCTAATACAGAAAGGATAGATATACATGTAGAGACTCATGCATGTGTAGAACTTCTAAACAGTTTATGAGAACCAATTATATAATGCATGATGAAATGAACTTTGAAGGAAAAGAGACTACAGTACCCAGTGCTGATTCCGTAGTGTCATGAAGTGAAATCCAGCAATACTATCATTCTTTGTTCCGAGTGATTTTAGCCTGTTGTTTTTTTTTTAAGTTCAACATACATGAAGGTATGGACCGCTTTTTTGAAAAGAATGAGAGACACTAACTATGACAGCCATTGTTGGCTTCCCTATTGTCTGGTCTTGAAGACTTAAACGCCTTCCTCATCCTGTTAAGATCAGTTCCATATTATGTTGTTTCCTGTGAATTCTCTGTATGTGAAGGTATGGACAACTATTTGGAAGAAAACAAGAGACAATATCATAGATAGATAGTGAAGATCTCTGATTGTCTTGCTTTGAAATTTATGTGTCTTACATTGCTTTCTTGTGTTGTTTTGTTTTGTTTTGTTGTGTTTAATTTTACCCTCTTTAAAATAAAAAAATAGCAGAATAAAAAAAAGACTTATTATATACTTAAGTTTAATGGAAATGAGAAAACATTTATACAAAGTCCATGGAACTATGGCTTTTTTTTAGAACTGCATGTAATTTTACAATTGACATTCTATACTCATTTTGCTGAAAAGATATCTCATAGTTTATACCAGATCCTCAAAGAGTAAGTACCCACAGATGTGAAGAATCACTAATTTAGAAAGAAAAGGGATATTTATGTGTACTGATTTTGAAAGGGAAAGACAATCTTCAATTACCTGATGACTGGCTCCTCAATTCTTTACTGTTCTCAAACCTGGGGGTTAAAGGGAGATTAAAGGTCTGTATTCCCACATCCTCACGGTGCCTGGTTACCATGGCACAGATCCTCGATAATGGCAAGGTTCCTTTGGCAACCATCTGGTCTCTCACATTAGGATAATAGTATCTATAAACCACAGAAGCACAAGCTGTCAGTTGGAAGAATTAGGTCGGTGAATGACTCAGTCTGTCCTAGGGATTAACTTTCAATATGTACTTAGTTTTGGAGCCTGATTGTTCCCTATTGGTAGTATCTAGCTGTGATTGTATCTGCCTGGATTTACTTCCCATTACATTATATGAAGAAGCATAAATTATACTCTGAGCTCAGAACAAAGGCCAGCTTTCTACAAACTCTGTTTGAGGTATCTGTATACATCTTAGGCTTCTGGGAGCTGCCACTGCCTAAAGCTTCCATCCCGCAGCAGAAAAAATGAATCTAGGTGGAGCAGTCCAAAACTTTCCCATGGCTCAGCCTTGTCTTTTAAGGCTTATGTCCTTTCCATTTGGAGGAGTAATGAATATTTGTCAGTGCTTACCCTATATCCTCCTCATGGCAAAACAATTTATTCTTATTAAGTTGTAAATCAAGCTGGGCATGGAAGTACTCACCTGTAATCCCAGCACTCTGAGAGGCTGAAGCAGGAGGATTACAAGTTCAAGCCCAGCCTGGAAAATTTAGCAAGACCATGTCTCAAAAAAGCCTGGGATGTAATGCAGTGCAAAGGCCCTGAGTTCAATTACCAGTACTAAAAAGAAAATCAAACCTAGATGGTTTTAAAAATCGGTTTTTCACTTCATTTCTGTATGAATTTAGGAAAAGTTCTAACACATAACTCTTCCCTAGTTCTGTCCCTGATGCTTTTTTTTTTTTCCCCCTTTCAGTACTGGAGATTGAACTCAGGGCCTTGGGCACACTAGTCAAGTATTCTACCATTAAGCTACAAACCCTCAACTCCTTTTTGTGAGACAAGGTCTAAATTGCCCAGGGTAGCTCTGAAGTTGTGATCATCTTGCCTCAGCCTCCTGAGTTGTTGGGTTTACCGGTGTATATTACCACGCCCAGCTTCCCTTCTGTCATATTTATATAATCAATCATTTTTAGTTGGTTTCTTGGAAGTGCATATGTAAAGGTAAAGACTGAACATCTGTATTTATGCCAATATACTTTCTGGAAATCATTTACTAGTGTCTGTCACATTCAATGGAATTGTGTTTTATGAAGGCTACTCTTTTGGTGGTGTAAAGAACAGATTCTAAGAAATAAATTTATAAGTGGAGAGATCCAGTTGGGAGACGATCCAGTAGTTAGGAACCATATGGTATGGGCCTGAGTTTAAATAAGGTACTCAGAAAAGCGCAAAAGTGGTTGATATTTAAAAGACAGGAGGAGATAAAATTAATGACTTCACTTCCAATGTAAGCAAGGTTAGAAGTATGAGATACAACTGCTCCCCAAACCCTAACAAATTTCAGTAAAAAATAGGTAAGAGTTACTGTCAAGTAAAAAGAATATAAAACAGGGCATAAGGGGCTGTTCAGTCTCATAATAATTCTACCTCAGCTGGGGAAGAACAGATCTTTATGATTGTGCACTTCCTTCACAGGCATAGGACTCGGTTACCCATACTATACCTGCACCAGATCTCAAACTGGACTCCACCTCCAGGCAGGAGGCTGTGTGCAGAGAAGGCACTTAGAAGAAGCCTTTGCACAGGGACTTCAGTTGGCAATAGAAGAGTATGATGGTGCTCACTGTTAAAGATGGGATCTGGAATGCAGAGTGTGGTTGCAGTTCTGAAGGGCTTTACTGTAATTCCTTTGGAAAAGAAAAGTGGTTCAGAATATTCAAACACCATTTGGTGTTTTATGTTTTGGTGTTTATGTGTAGTAGGGTGGTACTACTTGTATATACAGTATTTTAATTTTATACTTATAATTATTACTGTTACTTCACAGGTATTCCTATGTTATTTCACAGATGAGCATCAGGATACCTTGAGAACACACAATTAAGGTCTTAGAGCTAATAGGTCCCAGACCTAGAACCAGGACCTGTATTTTATGACTGTTATTCTATCTTTATTGATTGATAGAGACAGGTTCTTGATATGCAGTTCAGGCTGGCCTTGAACTCACTATGTAGCCCAGGCAGGCCTCAAACTTACGGTAATCCTCCTGTCTCAGGCTCTTGAGTACTGCAATTACAGGCATGTGCCACCATGCCCAGCTGGTATTCTTACTGAAGTCCATCTCCCTAATGCAGTGGTGGTGAACTTATGGCATGCATGTTGTTTTTCTTTTAAGATAAAAGATGTTAATGTACAAGTTGTTTTTTCTAAACTAGAACATCAGTATTCAGGTTAGTTGGAGTGTTGGCACTTTGCAATAAGTAAGTTGGCTTTTGGTTGCAGTTTAGGCATTTGTCTCTAAAATCACTGCCCTAAGAGCTATACTCTCTTAAATTCTTATGATAATATAGAAGAGATCCTTTTTTTCATGAACAATGTATTGGGGCTCCAATTTTTCCACATCCTGCCAATACTTATTAGTGTTCTTTTCTCTCCTTTCTAAATAACAGCTATTTTGGAGGGTATAAAGTATATTCCATGGTGGTTCTGTTGAGCACTCCCTCAGTATCTGCTATCACTTGTATGTAGTTTGTCCCCAGATGTTTCATATGCTGGGTCTCAGTCCCAGGATAGCAATACTGAGAGGTGGCAGAACCTTTAAGAGGTGAGGCTAGTGGGAGGACGTTAGATTACTGGTAGTGCTACCTCAGAGAAATTAATGCTGGTTTCATAGAATAAGTTTTCGTGAGAGCAAGTTGTTACAAAGTGAGACTACTCATGTGCTTGACTCCTTTGGCATACAGCCATCTTTGCCCTGCTTCTCAAGTTGTCACTCAGCCAAAGAGGCTCCATCAGAGCTGAACTGATGGAGTCATCCAAATTTGGACTTTTGGCCTCCAAAACTGAGTTAAACAAAACTCTTTATAAAGTACCCACTTTCAGATACCTTACTACAGCCACATAAAATGGACTAATACAGTACCTTTATATGTGCTTACTAGCTACTTAAACATCTTTGGAGAAATGTTATTTATTCCTTTGCTTAGTATTCCATTATACTATATATATATTTTTAAATTACTGATTTGTGCCGGGGATTCAGCTCTGTGGCACAAGCACCTGCCTGGCAAGCATGAGGGTGTGAGTTCAATCCCTGGTACAAAAAAACCAAATCAAGACATCACACAAAAAATTACTGATTTGTAAGAGGCTTTTTTTTCTTCTTTTCATTTTTTTGGTACTGGGGATCAAACTCATGACCTAGTGTTTGCCAGGCAGGCGCTTATGGCGCTGAGCCAAATCCCCAGCCCTGTGAGTTTTTAATATTCTCTCCATATACATTTATTTGAACTTCCAAATCAATACTGACAGGACCTGTCAGTCACTCACGGACATGTACAGAATGGTGAAAAATTCTGAGTTGCCAGATTTGTTCACTTTCAGCGAAGATCACACAAGGTAAGATTCTGCATTTTTGGTTTAGGTCTCAGTGGTGATCAGAAAATGAGATGGTAAGGGCAGAGCAGTGCAGTACAAGAAACTCCAGCTCTGCTTCCAAGTGAACAGGAGTTGAATCTCAGCTGGTGCTTGTTCATGATTTGCCATAAGCAAGTTATCTGATGTAACTGAAACTCATTTTCTCTTTTACGAAAAACAAACAAAAACCATAAGAAAATAGAATTAACCAGGATCCTTGTTTATAGATTCTGATGTATGTGAGACATGTATAATTACATTTTTCTTTTAGCAGTAACTGTATGGAATTTCCTAACTTCCTAAATTGTTCATAGTGACTATACAGATCATAACTACTATGAATATCAACAGTCAACTATATGTGACTAAAATGATACACATGTAAATTATGCAGAATTAGATAAAATGTAAATAATTGGTAGCTCTAGACAAAGGTTATATAGACATTCTTTGTATTACGTTCTTTTCTTTTCTTTCCTTCTTTGCTGAATCATTAAGTTGTCTAGGTTGGCCTTGAAGTTAAAATTTTCCTGCCTCAACTTCCCAGTGTGCTGGGATTACAAGCATGCATCTCCATTGCTCTTTGTCTTACAGTAAGTCCTTGACTTAGAAACCTTGAGTTATGACACATGTGAAACCTTGAGTTGTGACACATTTAGCAGTATGAAGCATTATGAAGATTCATAGATGTGAACAAATCATGGAAGTAGCTCATGTGTCTATCTTACCATTTTTGGGTAACTGTAAAAGTAAAAATAGTTTACCAGTTTTTTGTGGTGTATGGTTTGATTATGCTTTACATGTATATTTGTGTCAAAGATGTATAAGACTCAACTCTGTCAGACTTATGAATGTTCTCCCAGAACAGAACTTGTTCATTAAGCTGGGGACTTATGGCATTTGTGTGTGTTGTGTAAATCTGAAATCATATCAAAATAAAAATTAGAGGATGGTCATAGTGGCACATACCTGTCACTCCAGTACTCTGGGAGGCTAGGGTAGGGTGAGGGTAAGTTTGAGCCCAGCCCAGGCAACTTATCAACTTACTGAGGCCATGTCTCAAAATATAAAAAGGGCTAGGGAGGTAGCTCAGTGAAAAATCTATGGGTTCAATCTCCAGTACTGCAAAATAGATAAATAAAATTTACTTACTCCATCTTCTGCTTTACTGCCTAGAGAACACTAGAAATATTCAGTGACACAAAATCCATTCAAGAAAAAGTATTTTGTAAGTATGTCTAGCAAAAGAACTATACAATAATGAAAGGGCCTAGCTGGGAATGCAGCACATGCCTGTAATCATGGCACAAAGCAGGCTGAAGCAGGAAGATTATGAATTTGAAAACAGTTTGAACTACATGGAGTTCAATACATAGGTGTCCTGCACTACACAGTGAAATCCTGTCTCAAAAGACAAAAAAGAATGAGAACCCCTAATTGACCAAACCTACCATTTTCAAGGAACTCAGATTCTCTGAGCACGCTGGACTGCGAGTCTTGAAATGGAAAATAGTACTGGACATAACAATCTGCTTCTCCCCAGACTGTTGCCTGAAGAGGGGTTAGTCCTTTGACCATCTCTACACGGAACTCAAAGTGGTGCTCCATCAGTCCATTTCCTTGGTCCTCTGCCTATTAAATGAGACAGAAACACTGGTGAGCTTTAAACAGTAATTTGCTTAAAATATTCCTGCTTCTTGATGAAGGCTGAGGATAGATGAGGAAATAAGTGAACTGGCTAACACTAAAACAGATACTTCATTTTACTCGTGTTGAACTCTCGCCACTACTCAGTATAAACATACCAAGCAGGATTTTCTCTAGATTGTGACACTGAATTCATACTAGGAAATTCATAAATGTAATTCTATGCATTAATGGAACAAAGGTAAAAAACCAGTTCAACATCAGTAAATGCTTATTAGGAATGTGGTAAAATTCAACATCAGTTTCATGAAAGTTTTTAGTATACTAAAAATAGAGGTTATTTTTTAAAATAGGGAAACAAGTACTAATTTACTTCATTATCTCTAGAGACCCTGGGAAAGTCCAATAATAGTAAGGACTACTTAGGGAGGTAGTGAGTACAGCATTACTACAGGTATAATTACAATGAAAGATTAACCATGTATTTATTATTTACTATGAGCCTGGCACTGCATCAAGTACTTCACTTGTATCACCTAATTTAGAGTGCATAGCTAATAATGGTGGACCAGGGTTTAGATTCGGTCTGATTCTGAAGCTAGCGTTCTTTCTCTCTATCCTATACAGCCTCTGCAGACTTTAGACAACTGGTTATTCAAATAGGAAAATTTAGGACTCAGATAAGAGACAGAATAAATTATGTATTTGCCATTTTATGAGCTAATAAATCTGACTAGAGACACTACTAGGTCTTTGCTTTGAACTCTAAAAACGTGTTAGCAATACTTGCTCAAAAGCTTTACAAAAGTAGCGTCTTTGCTTTGAACTCTAAAAACGTGTTAGCAATACCTGCTCAAAAGCTTTTCAAAAGTTTTCCTAGAAAACTTGGTTCTGATTTTCTGAGTGAAAAAAATTGGCATGGGGGTAGAGGATCCCTCAGAGTTATAACAGCTGCTTGATTTGATTATACAGTATTATAGTCATTTAACATTTCAGCTCCACAGATGATGAACTTGATCAAAGTCATTGAGTACAGGAGGAAAATCAATCATATTTATACATATATAACCTTAGAAGCAAGCCTTTCAAGGATTTCCTCTATGTTCACAGTAGGAAATATTTTCTAACTTTTAGTATGGAATTTAACAAAATCTGAGTGTACACTGCAAAATGGAGGAGTACATAACACTTAAAACAGACTTGGGCATATTATAGATAATTTATCTTTACTTATGTAATTTCAATTAGAGAAGTACCAATTAATTCACTGATAGACACTAGTATTTAACAAACAGCAAAGGTTTAGAATGTATAATATACAAATAAACAATAATTTGTTAATAGATATTTTTCTGATAGACATTTAAATTTGTTTTTCAAATTCAGATTCAGATTAATGGTGTGGAGATAGTTATTTGGCAATAATAGTAAAGACAACAAATGCTGGATGTATAATGTCATGATACAATGACTAAGGAAAACTAAACTTGGAGTCAGAAGACCTATGTTTGTACTCTAATTCTCTCATTCTTAGCTATGTATATCTATATAAGTAACAAAACTTCTTTGATTCTTTGTTTCATCACCTATAAATTAGAATGACCTTATAGAGTTGTTATAAATAAATAAATGTCATAAATAAAGTTTGCTTTCTCAATTATATAGCACTATATACAAAATTACTTTTAAGTTATTTATAGAAAAACAAGGTACTTTATAACTTTTCAACATGGATTTAACCAATGGAGTGAGATTTTGCTTACTGGCGTTTGGGATCACTCTCTTCTCCCAATTTTTTTTTAAAAGGCAATTAAGTTAGTAAATTAGAAAATTAATATCTGGTTGTACAATCAGATATTCCTTATAAATTCAAGGAGCTGAGAAGGACACTAAGAACCATTTAAGCCATAAGAAAAAAAGTAACAATGATTCTTCTGACTTAAAGCAAGCACTGGGGTCAAAGTTAAATTCTCTTGTTGAGATTTCCATTACTGAAATAAGGCTTTGGGGTAACAGTTTCACTGAAACGTGCAAGAGAAAATGGGATTTTAGTTTACTGTAGAAGAAACAGCATGGGAGTCACTACCATAGCTACAGATGCTGCAGATAGCTGGTCCAGGAAATGGGCTGGTCTTGGGCCAGAAGGAGGAAGTGTTCCATCTTCATTCTTTAATCTTTGCAGTGCTATTATCTGATCTGAAGAGCCCATGGCTAAAAACACTCGAAGACTCCCATTTTGGTGACCTGAGAATACATCAATCACAGGCATGTAGCTGTCGACAGCAACAACCGGATACCTAGCATCAAGCAGCAGGCGAGAAATCTTTGGATCTCTAGAAGAGAAGAAATTGTGAATGAGCAAGTAGCAAGAATCTATCATATCAGAGTTGCTACATTTCTTACATGGCTTGTTTTCTCTGTCAAAATGGATCTACAACTACAAAATTAATTGGGGTTTTAAAAAATGTGATTTTGTCAGTAACCAATCAAATAAAATTATGAGGCAGTTTAAGTTCATAATGCAACAGTTTCAGGGCTGGGAATGTGTGTGCTGTATCTCTGTACCACCATGGGCCCAAGCCTTGAGTCTGATGGAGCCTCTCAGGTGAGCCTTGCTGAATTAATTGCTTATTTATTTATTATTTTGTGAGATATGGTTGTGCCATGCAGTCTAGCCTAGACTCAAACTTCCTGCCTTAGCCTTTCAAGGGTCAATTATATTATTTTAGAGGGAGGCAATGTCAACTAGGAGATGTGTGGACTATTTTGGCAGGTAAGATTTGGAACATATTTCCAATGATATGTGCTATCTACTGAGCATATACTATGTGCGAGGTAACAGTGTTTCTAATTCATTTAACATAACAAAGGATGATATTATTCACTGTTAACATATAAGAAAAGCTCAATTCAGATAGGTTAAGTAAGTTAGCTAATGACACAAAAGTAGGAGGAGGTTAAGCTATGATTTAGTCTTTGAACTACTGTATTTGATTCTAAAGCGCAAATGCTTATCATTATACTATGCTGAATCCTAGCATTAGCTCTCCCACGTGTTAGATGACGTAAGCAATCAGTTTGACTTTTCTGAGTCTGATTCCTGCTTTGTAAAATGAAGGTAATTAAACTTTCATCACAGGCTGTTGTGGGATTATGGTTTGATAACAAATATAAAACACCTTCTTAGAAGTCCTACCATGCTTTTTTTGTTCTACTTCCGTTGGTTCTATCTACCACATTGTGTCTTATTGGAATTTGAATATGTGTGATAGTTCAAACAAATTTTTTTCT
>PVJX010014850.1:0-43892 GCA_004027295.1 Dolichotis patagonum | reverse complement strand
AGCAGTCCTGCAAATTTGCTCATGATTTATTTCAGGGGAGTGTGAGCACAGAAAGCCCTATAAACATACTCTGGATTCTTATCTTCAGTAGTATGGACAGACTTGGTAGTCTCAAAAGGAAGAGGAATAAACATAAGGAGCTGTTGGCTCTGAAGAGATCCAGACCCCAAGAGCCAGTACAGACTAGTGACAAAAACCAGTACCTGGCAGAGTGGACCTATGGTTTTTGGCACAAGCTGGTATGACTGTGGGGGCCCCCTGTGTCAGTGTTGGCCTCCAACATTATCCAGTGTCATCTGATGACATTAAGACTGCTAGCAGATCTGTATTTTGAGAATTCACTATTTTAATCTGAAGTAAGTAAAGAATTCTTAATGAATTGACAGTTCATATTCTCTTCTTCTAACCACCATAGACCAAGTCTAAACTGCATAATTTAATAGTCTTTACCACTATGGCAATCAGTATGGAGATTCTTCAAAAAACTAAAACTAACAATTCCATGCCACCCAGCTATTCTCCTTGTAAGTATCTTCCTAAAAGAATTAATGGCATAATATTTCAGTGCTACATGCAAATCCTTCTTTAGAACAGCATAACTCACCATAGCAAAATCTTGCAAGAAGCCTATACACCCATCAACAGATGAATGAATTAATAAAATATGATATTTATACATAATGGAGTACTACTAAGATAAGCTTGAGCCATTTGTAGGAAAATGGCTGTACCTTGAGACCATAATAGTAAGTGAAATAAATCAGACACATAAGCTTAGATATCACATGGTTCCTCTTATATGAGACACTGAAAATATAAATAAATTAAAGAGCAAAACAAAAATTAGATAAAAGGAAACAAAGAAGTAGACCTTTGCCAATGGGTGGGATGGCCAAGAGATGGAGGGAGTAGGGAGGCATTGGAAAGGAAGGGAATGAAAACAGAATTAAGATGTATTGTATGCATATTATGTACAATTAAGATGAATGTAATCTTAATGTACTGCAAACAAGTCCTAAAACACAGTGTTTTCTTTTCCTGAACCTTATCTGTTTCCTTTTTCTGAACATGTCTCTTTCCTTGTAGTTTCCATCTTAAAAAATATATGTGTTGGGCCAGGGCTATAGCTCAGTGTCTGCTTGGCAAGCTCAAGGTCCTAAGTTTGATTCCTGGTACAAAAAAGAAAAAAAAAATGTGTTTACTTCTTATTTCCGGTTTTTCACACAAACATAAAAGCTCAGAGAGCAGAAGCCAGGGTATACTCAGCTCTAGCACAGTGCCCAGAGTACCACAGATGCAGATTTTGTTGTTAGGGCATAAGATGAACAAAAGTTAATTAAAATGTGTGAAGCATATGTCAGTATATTTACCAGGTTCTTCCATAGTTACACAAACTGATGTATTTGGGCATGACTTTTATAAAACACTTGCATCTGACCTGTTTTTCTTTTATTTAAAGGAGATAACGGCACTTGAAGCAAGACTCACGTGATCATACCAGGGTAAAAAGATAAATGAACTTCTACTGTGCACAAGTCACAGTGGCCCTGGTATGACCTGTGGCAATCAAAATTCATACAAGCTAAACCTGGTACGTATTCAGCCAATCAGTTATAACTCAAATTCAAACAGCTTAAGAGATGCAAGTCATTGTTTAAGATACTCCTCTGTACACACTCTGCAGTTTTTGCACTCATAAGCCCAGAACTACAAGGGAGAGAATGTACATGATCTCAGAGAAGGTGACAGACACAGGAAGGACGCTGTTATTGTCTGCACACAGCTCTACTGAATGCTTCGTAGCATGTTAAACTTCAAGCCAGAGTCAAAGCTAAGGAGAATTGACAATGAGGTAGGTAAAGTCTTTCCTCAATTTATCTAACTTCTGTAATCTGTAATCCTTCTCCTAATGACTCCTTCACCATGGAGGGTTAGATTAACTCAATTTAGGATGGTATGAAGGATCTAACATGTGTCTTTTCCTATTTGCTTTCTTGATTCTTTTTGAGGGCAGATGTCCATCTTAATCATCTATTTTTCCAGCCTCCCATTGCCTGGCATATAATGTGGGACAGCAAATTTTTGTTACAAAATGGATGAGTGTGAAAAGCATTGCATTCAATGTTGATAATTATAATAAGTTTTTGTGTTCATATGGCATAGTTTTTTGTATAATATATTTTGATCTATAAAGCACTTTTGACAATTAGAAGTGATCTTCCTGTTACTTTTCACCTTCTCTTATTTTCTCACTTAGATGTTAATATGCCAAAGAATGAATCCCTCATTTATATTCTTGGTTGGGACTTCTCCCTTGAATTGGAAAAGGTTGCTGAATGGAAGGGTATTTCACAGCTCTCTCAGACCTCCCAGTTTCAAAATCTGAGCTCCCATCTTGCTTTCTCCCTCTCCAACTATCTTTGATTACTTTCTAATTTTTAAAACAAATTTGTTTTTAATAGTGCATATGGGCTGTACATAATGATTATGTTCATCTCACAGAGTCAGTACATGTACATAACACATCTTAATTATTTTTATATCCCCTTCCTCTCCTCCCTTCACTCCCCTATCCATCTCTTTGTCTTTTATCTTCCTCATCCAATAATTCTCAGCTTCTCCTGCTCAATTGCTCAGTCAGATGTCTATATCTTCACAGCTCCCACGTTCGCATCATCGTGACCCCCGGCGTGCAGTCCTGCCTGAACATGCCCTGCTGTCCTCCTCACAGATTAACCGCCTGTGACCAATACCATCCTGTGCTATCTGCCCCAGGGACCCTGGCCCCACAAGGACTCTTCCAGTTCTCAGGCTTTGTTGAATTCTGGTCTCATGTCAGTTCCTGTGGTTCCCGCTACCTCAATTCTTCTTCCACCTTTTCTCCAGAATCTGTCATTTATAATATCAAGTTTTGCTCTACTACCACATTGTAGGAGGCCTGCCAGGGTCCCTGCCTGGTAGTACTCCTGTCTCTCCGCTGTGACAACTGAACCGTTCTCCAAATATTACCAGATATGCACTTGGTGGACAAAATTATTTCCATTTGAGAACTGCTGTCCTGTACCTTGATCAGGACATCTAGTTGCAGCTTCTAGTTTGTAAACCTCTTCTTTGTGACTTTTGTGGGATAATTAGACACCGTTGAAGTCACTGTACTACCTCATTACACATAGTAACCAGTTCTTTTGTTTCTAATTTATCACTCACTAAATACATGTACATATATATCACATATACACTATATGTTTTTAGATGGTTCTGACATTTTTAGAAACATATAACATTTTAAATATAAGAGGGAGGTAGTTAGGGCTTCTCATATAATAGGAATGCAAAAGGGAAAATTGTAACTCTCCTAAGTGAATTCCTTTCAGGGTTCTCTTAGCCTTGTGGTCCATGCTAATAAACAGCCTGAACAAAAGTAATTGTGTGATTAAGAGACTCTGAATGAAGGAATCTCAGAGTTGTTAACTAGAACATGAAATAATTTCTAGAGATATTTGATTAAAATAATCTTTTATTTCAGGCTGCATAAGTGAGGCCAAGCAGAAAAATAAGAATTGAAGATTGAAATTCTGTCAAACAGATCTTTCAGCAGACCTAATGAACTTTTATTTTCCAAGGATTTTAAGAGCAACATCTTACACCACAGGTACTCACATTCCTCACCAACTGTTATTAAATAGTCCAGAAGTCAGGATAGCCATGAAATGACTGAGAATACTGCACACTATTAAGAAATAAACCTGACACAGAGATGCCTCTGAACAGTAGATGGGAGCAATGTTTTGGGGCCTTGTGATGTCGGAGGCCACTGCTATCAGCAAAGGGCTGGAGTGGAGGCCAGTGCTTTCTCACTTCTACAGGAGCACAGACGACAGCTATGAGTATAAGATCTTGAGTCAGAACTCTGAGGTCAGAATTCTAATCACTGCTTTTTATCTATATGATCATGATCAGGATCCTCTATATTTCAAAAGTTTCCTTATCTACAAAGTAGGTTTGACAACAGCATTTATGACATATGGTTGTTGTGAGGATTAAATTGATTGTTTCATGTGTCTAGAATAAAATAAATAATCATTAGCTAATATATTTCTTTTTACATATTCACATTTCTATGTGTGTCACTAAACTCAGTACATATGTTGATTTTATCTCACTAGTTCATAAGCATCCTTGAGGTATAAGTTGTATTGCATTTGTATCATCATAAAATATTTCATTTGCTTCTTAAAATAATCCTTCGAGGTTTGGATAGTTGTATCTACTGTAGAGACAGAAAACTGAGATCTGGACTACTTAGAAAGTGCCTATCCTTATGCAGTTGGCTAAAGCACTGATCTTTAGAAATATTTTGTTCACACCATGGATTTTTCATAGATTCACGTCTTCCCTCAATACTTTTAATTCATTAAAGTGGCTCTAGAGTAAAACTCCTGGTTTACCTTTCTCCTCACTCCTCTATGCAATATTATTTCACTCCTCTATGTAGTTGGATAGCATCTACATGTATTAATGCCTCTTTTTTATTATCTTTTTCCTTACCTTTCTTCACCTCTCCTTTCTCGATCCATAGGCCCTACCTCTATCAATCTTTCTCGTAAACACACACACACACACAAACACACACACACACACACACATATGCACACACACACATGTGCCTTATTGGCATATTTCAGAGGATGGTAGTAACAATTATTTTGAAGTTTCTGACTTTTGTGATGAGATGACTCAAATCAATAGCAGGTGAGCATGGAATACTAGAATAGGCAAGGGATGTATGGAAAAGCAAAATGATGAAGTTTGGATTAAAAAGAAAAAAGAAGAAGCCACCGGGAAGAGATACAACCCTTCATTCTAGAAAACGTTGCAGGCAGTAAAACAATAGCAATTAATAAAAAATCTACTTGGGAGAAGATGAATGGTCCTGAGTCCCTGACACATTAATTATTTACTACATGAATTGGGAAAATTAGGTAAGAGCAGCAAGCCTCAGTATCCTCCATTGTAAACTGTGAATAATAATATCAATCTTGTAGAACTGTGACTAAGATAGAATGCTTGCACTTAATATTTCTTAGAACATTGAGCTGGGGGTTTAGCTCAGTGGTATAGGCACCCGCCTGGCAAGTGTGAGGTTGTAAGTTTGATCCCGGTACCAAAAAACCCCAAATGAAACAAAACAAAAATTTCATAGAGCATAAAAGTACTCTAAATATTTTTAAAAAAGAATGTGGATGCACAGGCCACCACTGGAGTGGGGACAGCCAGACCCAAGCCTTTCCCCATGAGTCAGCACCATTCAAAGACTGTGAGGGGAGCGAACAAGGCTCCACCAAGAATCAAGCCCTCCCTGCAAACCAGCAGCATGTGCAGACCACCACTGCAGTGAGCACAGCCAGACTCTAGTCCCTTCCAGCATGTGGTTTGGCAAACCAGAAGCACCATTCCCTCCCCCATCCATGAGCGACCAGATGATCTGGAGAAACACAGGCTGTGATGATAGCTATTTAGATGAAATGCAATTTGATGCTTATTGTGTTTTGGTGTTTCACTGATCCTGCAGGTGTAGAACCAGTGGTTTGATCATTTGTTCAGAGGATAGTGATATGCAGTGTGGTATCGAGGAAAGATCTTCTTCTGAGGGTGGTAGCCATTGTTGATTTCCTATTGTCTTGTTTTGAAGTCATGTATGGTTTTCATTGTTTTGCTGGGTTGGATGTTACGCTCTTTTGTTTTGCTTGATTTTGTTATATTCAGTGACATGAACAGCTATTTAAAAAGATAGCAAGACATATTGTGGTACCCATTTTGAATTTATTATTGACATGTTTTGAAGTCCTTTATTACATTAATTGGTTGGTTTTTATTGTTTCTATTCTATTCTGTTCTGTTTGATTTTACTATGTCTGAAGGTATCTGCAGCTATTTTGAATGTAACAAAAGGCATTATAGTAACTATTGTTGATTTTGTAATGTTTCGAAGTCCTGTATCACTTACACTAGTTTGTTTTGATTGGTTTTGTTTTCCTTGGTTTTATCCTCTTCAAAATAAAAAAAAATTAAAAATGAATGTTGGATGTCATCAGTATTATCATCTTTACTATTGCAAATACCATCCGGAAGGGGAATGATGATAAATTTTTATGATCAAGATCCAGGTTAAGGATGATAAATTTTCATTTGAAATGTAAGCAATAAAAAGGTATGACTGTAGAATACCTGTGATTAAAAAATATTTGGGTCATTGTCAAAAAAACAACAATAGTAAGTAGTATAGGTCTGAGGGTTCAAATAAGATTCATTTGCAAACACCAAGTGGTTCTAAGATAGAACTAGGGATTTAACTAAGTCTCAGACTGATTATTATTTCTAGTGCCCATAAACTCTATGACTATGTACACCAAATAAAATTGTGTATAGAATGTCAATATAGCAACAGAAAAGTGCCAAATTAAACTAAATGATATCTGTGTAATTGCACTGTGAAATCAATCATGATATGTAAACTTCCAAAATGGAAAGGCCAGCACCATAGTTACAAATAATGTATTCCACAAAATTAAGACTTTCAAATTTGGTTTTCCTGAACTACACAGGCTTGGGTAAAAGTCAGTTAACATAGAGATTACAAACTTTTATAACCAGGTCCAGCATTTATGATATTTAGTTTTGTAGCATACTGAGACTTAAACATTACCCATTTACAGAAATATAATGTTTTGTGGATTTTGCATCAATTCTTTTTTAAGCAGCAACATCTCTCCATAAAAATGTCAAAAAGCAAGGTGCTTAACCATGCCATATGCTTTCTGTCCTTTTAATCAGCAATAACTTCATTTAAAAAACATTTCAGTGCACACTAATTGAACTACTTCTCCTTTATAATGAATGGAAAACTGCTGTGATGAAGAATTTTTAATCATTATATCTAACTGAAAAGTTAATCCCTGAGTTTCTCATTTTTAAGCTCTTTCAAATGTAACAAAAGACAGACCCTTTAAAAACGGTAGACAAAAACACAGTCATTAAATAACAGTACTTCTGCAACAAAGCTAGGAACTTGGAAATAAAAAATATTTCCCTAAGCTATTGTGAGGGAATTAGAAAACTTACAAAACTCTGGCCTTTTACTGATCCATGTTTTTAATAGAAAAAAATTATAGCAATGACAGTAGGGGATCAAAAATAATTGCAGTGCAAGTCTTTTGTATTTCATAAATAGAAAAATGGTCTCTGCATCACAGCTCATGGTGGTGGGGACCCGGGGGGGGGGACGAGTAGCGATATTATGTGAGTCACTTTCTTAGTATGAGTAAGGCTAATCCGTTTAAGCCTAGAGCTAGAATCAAGTTATTTTTCTCAATAAGGGAGCCTTTACTCAAAGATCCATATTCACAAGCAACCACTCAAAGCCATTTTTCAATCTCCAATAGCCTAATAGATAAAGGATTCTCAGACAAATTTCAGGATGACTCAGCCAATCATGGATGTTTCACTCTGATGAGGTTAGGGTAGGAAGAAAAGTTCAGAGAAACTGAGCGCACACTGCAAGATTATGAGTAGGTTACATTGATCATCTCTACTACCAGTCTTTGTGTTTAATGTATCTTAGGGAACTCTGAAAATGCAAGAAAGTCTGTTTCAAAGTATGAATTTCTGAGCATGGTAACCAGATTTAGAATATAGTAATATATTTTCTAATGGGTAACCTTGCTTTTCATTAACAAAAACCACAAAGATCACTTCAAACAAGTAAGTCTACTCATTGTGACAATATCCATCGTGGCCTCTAACCTGTTACAAAATAATCGAGTAAAGGCTGAATATTTGCAGCTCTGAAATAATCTAATACAATTAGATGTCAAGTCAGATCTCTGCCTTCACTAAGGAAAGGGAACAGTCTTTCTAACGGAACATCATCTTACTTTGAGAAAGAGATTTTTCTACATTTTTGGCTCCCAGGGAAAAAAAGAAGACTGAAAAAATGTTTTTGTAACGCATTTTTATATATGTATATTTTAGATTTCATGAACATCCTCTGCTTTCTGCCTTCCCTACATGTGTTTCCAAGAGGCACATATTGTATAATGAGAAGGCATGAGGAATATAAAATCCTTGCTTTGATGCAGCTGAGGTGTGAATGCCAAAACCTAAGCCTCTTGATTCTTCTGAGCCTCTACTTTTTCTGTAATGCAAGGATAATAATCTATTAACACAAAGATTTTCTGAGGCTTAAGTACAACATAAAAAGCTTGGGACAATAAAGAAAATTATTTTTCAGTACAAGGGGAAAATGAATTTAGCATTTATTGAATATCAACTAAATATCAGGTATAGCAAAAAAGCATCTTATATACTAGGTTTTTTCATCAAGTGATCCCATGAAATATGGACTGTCTTTTTTTTGTAGGAGAGAAAATGAAGATAGAATTGTTGAGTAACATATTTAGAAGTTTTGTTATCTTTGTTAAAAATGAGGAAAAATAATGATTAACCCATACACTTGTATGATGATTTCTACAAAAAAAAGTATACCTAGCACATAGCAGAGTACTTGACATACAGTTAACATGTAGTACATTTAGCCTTATTGTTTCATCATTACCAATCGGTGTAGTAAATTATCCAAGAATCTTATAATTTCTCATAATTTTCTTTGAGCATTCTAGAGAAATTACATATACTGTCAAATGTTACTGAACATTAACTAAAAAGACTAAAGTACAGCTGGGTGAGCTCAGATATATCATATTAAAGAAATAAACCTAATCTCATACAATGTGAAGTTATTGTCCAGATAATCTCCAAAGAACAGGATCAGAGAAACAGGAAGGAATATTGCCAAATGATTCCATATAAGTGATCCATCAATCTTGAATATCTTGACTGGCAGTTAACCTGACCTTTTCTGGATGACCATTAATGTGTGGTATATTTTACATTATACGTTTTAAATAATATGAGACATATGCTTCTTTATTAGATATATCAAAATGTCAATGCTCAAATCTGAATCACTAATCTTATAATCTACCTTGATTTATAAATTTACTATATAAGGTAAGAAGTATTTGAGTATGCCTTTTTATATAATTATCCTTATTTCTATTTTGTATATATGTTTTGAAAAGAAATTTAATTCCACCTTAAAAATGACCCACAGATCATGAGGGTAAAAGGATTCATGGAAAATCAGTAGATCTGTTACTGAATACTGCTGCACAAATGATTAGCTAGTGAAGAAAAGTCCTATGAACCTATTTCTTCATTGTGAAATAGAACTGATATTTTCAGTCTCATAGGGTTGTGAAGGTTAGATGAATTAATATGGATAAATTTTTAGCACAGCTCCTGAAACCTAGCTGAGGCAGTCATCAACATAAGTTATCTTTACTTAATTTCCTTTTACTTAAGAATTTTAGGAAATATTCCCTGTATTTACTAAGGACCTACAGGTTCTAAATTATCTTAGATAAGTATAATATTGTCTCCTATTTAGAGAACTTCACAGACCTGTTAATCTCACTAAACTGAGATCATCTACTGTACTAGGATGGTTTGATGGAAAAGGGAACAGTTAAATCGCTTGAGGCTCAAAGGAGATAGGAAATTAGAAGATCAAGGAAAGCCATGCCAAAAAGAAATGTCACTGAGGCTGAATGTTCAGTGGTGGCAGGAACTCTGTGAAGTGGAGGAGGAAAGGATCTTTCAGGCTGGGGTAAATTATTCCTCCTGCCTATGGCTACAGGTAGAAGGGCTTCTCAGGGCTCATGGGTTTCTTTCCCTGTGTCCTGGTGAAAGGAATTGTATATTAGCTGTATTAGTCAGCTTTCTCCTCCCCAAGACACAGTAGCCAAACTCATACACAGAGGAGGAGGAGAGGTTTAATTTAGTTAAAATTTTGTGGGGATTCAGTATATAATCTTGACTTTCTCCAAGGTAGGAAAATGGTGGCAGAAAGGTTTGGTTGAGCAAAAGACTTCTTAACAACAGCCAGAAAATGGAGCAGAAGGTGAGGGCTCACACCTCCATGACCCACTCAGACACACCCAGAAACTTGCTTCACCAATCCCTTGGGCAGCTCTTGAGTCAGTCAAGTTGATACAACCCCGCTAAACCTTCATGCTGAGTGTATATGAAAAAGGAGCTAAAATCACTCAGCTTCTCTTCCTCTTAGAACCTGCTGGAGTTCAGCTTTTTCTTTCCCTGTGAGAACAGATCATCAAAGACATGCTGTGCCTCTGAGGAAATGCTGGCAACCTAAAGAGTAAATTTTGTATATTGAAAAGATATTAGTAAACCCATTTGGTACTTCTGAGAGTCAGTTCTTTTAGTCTAGCTTTTGTATCTGCAATAATTCTGATTTTTAAAATCTCTAATGGACTTTGGCATCTTTATCTCATCTGGTTTCAATATTAAGATGAAAAAAGGATCCTTTTATTAAGCTTCATTGAGCTTGACAGAAAATGAAAATTTAGAAGAGTACATCATATATTTAAGAAGTCATACTTTGTTGAAGCTAACAAAATACTTGGGAAGGAAGGAGGAGAAGAGAGTTGTAAGGTTTTAGGTGGTTAATGTGGAGGTTATGGGGGAGTCTATATCACTCTAAGTAAGGCATTTAGACTGTACCTATTAGTAGAGCCTATTGAAGGATTTTAAGTAGGAGAATAACAAGGCATTTTGCAAGAGAAGGGGTGTTGAAAATACCTCAGCAATTTTAGGTGCTTTAGCTTTAGTTCAGGGCAACATCCTTGTGAGTAAACTTAGTCACCATTGACCTCTAAATTTTCTTAAATTTCAAGCAATAGAAGACAGAAGGCTAACATATCTTACTCTACAATGTAATTCAAAGCCTCTCTCAAAGGCCTGAGGGCAGAAGAAAAGCTTCCTATCATGAGAATTTCACTGAAAAGGACGGACTTAAGCTCAGCTGTTGCTGGAATGAAGAGATGATTGTGTAGACAATGTAGTCTTCATCAGAAATAATCACACATAATTCAAAGAACATTGTCTAAAAAACAAGCCAGATTTCACTAATTATGCCATAGCTAGATGTTCTGAAGAAAGAAAAGAGGATACAGGCCTCCGGTCTAATGGGACTTCCTTCCCCACTCCACCTGCATCATCATCGCCACCACCAGAAAGAGAATCTGCATGTGACTACACCCCGTGAGAGACTAGAGCACAGATGTTCAAAGGCCCATGAGTCATCTATTGGTGGAACCCTATAAGCCGACAGGAGGCAAGCTTTAGAGGTTCTGGAGCAAGACTAGGAATCACAACTGCCAGCCTCGCTCTCTATACTCAGGCTCTGGTTCACCTTATGGAATAATCACTCTGTTTTTAATATATTAGGTAGCATGTGTTTGTATATTGAATATATAGTTACTGAATATAAAGTTGAATATAAAGTTATTATGTATTAAGTAAAGCTGAAAAATTTGAGCTATGTTAAAAAGAAAACATGCTTTGTTCTGTATCACTGAAATAGGAGATGGGATTTATGGATGTAATACCACACACCTATTAACACGACAATCAATTATTAAGGACGCACTACATGTCACAGATTGTGTTGGTAGGTGAGGGCCCTGTCCTTTGGCCGCAACTGCAGCAGCCACACTTATCAGTGAGCTGGGGAAGGGAGCTGTGCCAAAATCATTGATTGACTTTCAAACAATGGAGGAGTTAAAAACACTGTTTTTGCTTCAGAATTTGACATATTTACATTCATTAAAATGATGAAGTCTTTGAAATATATATATCTTCCACAAGAGCTAAGAAGTTTATTATTGTGAAAACTGTGCTGTTTCTACTCTACTCTAAAGCTATTAACTTGCAGAAGCTCCACTATAATCAATGTTTTTCAAGTCAGATGGTGACCTAAAGAAGTTTAGTTTCCTGACCACTTCAAGCTTATCAGTCTCTCATAAATAAAGTCAATGTCAACAAATGCAGACTTCTGCAGAATTAGTGTATAGTTCACCGGAATGGACTCCCTTTGTGCTCACAACCTGAGCTTAGACTGCAAGACTGGTCCTTGCTCATGGCATATACTAGGGAGACTTCTTTGTTAATCTGTAAAATGGTGATAAGATGACCTGTATTCCTGGGTTATGTGGGAATACAGGTTAAATTAAGACACTGGTACATGAGAAATTAATGGTAGTTGTTATTTTAATAATAATAATCACATAAAATGGTCACATGAAATGAGCGAGACCATCTAATATCAGGACTACAAAAGCAGCTAGAAATATGGGCTGCCATTTTTTTCTTCCACATTCATTAATTACTCTCTAATTTCCACTGTATTCTTTTTTGAAGGACCTTGACTTAGTCTCACCATATTTCTTCACACTGTGATTCAGATAATCACCAAGAATCATTTTGTATTGACACAGCTAAATATTAATCATATTTTAAATGTAGTCTAACCTCTTCGTTTTAAAGGCAAGATGTAGGCACGAAAATTCTGAGACTTGACTTGGTAATTCAGTGTCTAGAATAATATAGCTATTAGGAACCAAGCGTCCTGCATTTCTAGCCCTGTATCTTTCCACTGCAGTACACTCCTCATTCTCTTCTTGATTGTGAAATCTGAGCATGAGTCCAAATGGCCAGCATCAGATTACTTAATGTAGTCTGCCAGTTGAGCTTTCTGCTGAGCTATGAATTAAACCACAGACCTTGAAAAGTACAGTTTATAGGCTGATCTGAAACAAGGGACTCTTTAGGAAACTATTTATACACTCTGTCAAGGCCACTGCTATAATGGAGCTCTATGATACAGCAATTTTAGTAATGGTATAATGAACATTATGCCAAACTGCTGCCACTCTAGCTACAGGTACCACATGATGACGGGATATTTGCAGATAGCCACAAAATGAGACATCAGTTTTTACATCCATTTAGTCAATTGCTCTGGAGGGTAGAAAAAGAGCATCTGTGTCCAACATCTGAAGTTGAGTCTCAAAATCGTGACTTGCCCCTTAGGCTTTTGAGATCAAACTGATGTTTAAAGGAAGAATAACTCTTAGAAAAAACTGATTATTTGTTTAAATTCTCAAGAATTTAAATTAAGAGAATAACTAATATCAACTCTTAAAATAAAATATAAAGGATGAATGTGAACATAGACCTGTGTTAGCGTTTTTTCATTTGAAGCTTCGTCATGAGAAACAAAGATTCAATTATTAAAGGTTTCAATCTTTATTCATTTATTTTATCGGTACTGGGGATCAAACTCACAACCATGTGCTTGCAAGGCAGGTGCTTATGCCACAGAGCTAAATCCCCAGGCCCCTAGAGGTTTCAATCTTTTAGTCATCTCTTCTTCAAAATTTGAAAAAAATTTCAAATTTACCCAGTAATGATGCTTCAGGTAAGCATTTAATTTTTTCCTTTTATTCCATCTTTATTTTTTATTAGTACTTGTTTGCAGTGTATAATGATTATGTAAGAAAGAAAATAAAAGATATAAAGTGATTGAATCAATCTAAAAAATTTAAATGATTTTCACTAGGGTCAAATGATCATTTCCTTCTCAATAGCCCACCCAAACTGTTTCTCCAGTGACTTTTTACAAAATTTGTAATGATCATTCTCTAATATATTTAAATGAACTAGCCAAAATATCTTTTGCAAGAAAGTATTACTGGGAAGGGTTAAAGGCCAGGATAAATGGGGAGGGAAGAGTCAGATCAGAGTTCTGGTATCCTATGGTGTATTACCTATGGTCAGGTTTTAGAAACTTTACTAAAGCACCTCCATTTCCCCCCATTTATCAACTTAACAATTATGTAAATTATGATTTCCCTCATAGGATCCAAACACAGCCATAGAAGATAAAGGAATGAAAAAGCACCCAGGTGAGTATGACTAGTGAACATATTCTCCTTACAGAAAAAAACCTTGATCATTGAAATTTGTATTAAGAATTAAAAGGAAATTGAAGAAAAACAGAAGTCAGAAATTGGTGTTATCTATCAATCAAATAATTTAAAAGGCAGAGATGCAGTATGAATGTTGAGTTTAAATATTTCTGTTCCTTTAAGAAATTGTGGGAAAAAATCTGAGGAATTTTTATCTCTAAGAGATGACCAATACTCACAAATTATTCATGATTTCCTTGATTTTTCTATCTGCCTACTAGCATGTTCTACCATAAAAATCTGATGTATTTGATCCATTCTTTTTATTGTACATCAAAAATATATCCACAATATATATAATAGATCTCCATGTAGTTACTTGGGTCCAGGGTCCAGCTACCTGGGTCCAGCTATCATTATCTCTTATGAAAAATAAGAAGAATTATAAGTCTATTTTTACTTACCATCAACATGTTATAATTATGCATACTACAACATATCATAACTTTACTTAAAGGAATCCACTGACTTCTCAAATTATTTAAATAAAATCTAAACTCCTTCCTTTCACCTCCACAGGCTACCTGATCTGGTCTTAGCAAAGTCTACAAGCTCCATTTATCTATTTCTTATCCATGTTTTCTCTTCTCCACTTAGCTTGCTTTAATTGCAAGATTATACCAAACTTTTTTCAACCTTAAACTCCTTGATATACTATCCCTCTATCTATGACATCATCTAAAAATTATCATAAATTTGCTCTTTTTCATCTTTGATCCTTCAACTATCAATTGTCTTCTCTGTATTAATTCTCTGTATTGTCTTCTTTTTATTAATTGCCTACATCATTTTAATGTCCATCCAAAACTAAAAGCAGAAATTTCATATGACCTCCTAGGTATCTTTCCTTTCTAGATATCTTCCCCAAAGTGTTAAAGATATAGTTCCACAGTGCTGTATGCTTATCTACATGTTTGTAGCAGTACATTCATAATAGCTAAATCTTAGAAACAGTATATATGCCCATCAGCTGGACTGATAAAAAATATGGTATTTGTACACAATGGAGTAACACTCTGCCATAAAAGGGGACATAAAAAAGGATAAATGAGTTATTTGTAGGGACATGGATGCAACTTGAAATAAATGTATAATGTTAAATGAAATAACTTAGACACACAAGCTTAAATATTGCATGGTTTCTTTCATATAAAAATACAGATAATAGAAAAAATATTTTGTAACCCAGTGTGGACAATGTATCTAAAAGTGTACCATGACTTAGTATGATTGTCTTAAATGTTTTATACATTCTTTGGCCTATTAATCTGGTTTTCAGTCTGCATATATTACAATTAACTTTATAAGCTATTATAATTAAATGAATCTGATGCTGGAAAAATAAAAGAGTAGTGGAAGAAGAGGAAAAAGAAGAGAATTGAAATGTGTGATGTGCATGTGCCAATCCCCTACATGTAATCACTACGTACCTCAAACACATATTAGTAAAAGTCAAATAAAAAGAACAACAACAGAGTTCAAAGTAAAAAAGGGGGGAATGATTTTATAAACATTAATACAATGCACAATTTAACTATTTCGAGTCCATTTTATAGTTCCTAGTACCTATAGAAAACAATCAGACTAATTATCTGGGCTTTCAAGGGAACAAGATGTGGAATCTCAGGACATAATCACAGTGTAAGCTAAAGAAGTCTCACACTAGCCCTTCTTGCTCTGTAGAACACTATTCCTTTCCACCAATATTTAAAGGCATTGTTTTTTTGATCATTATTAAAATGTCAGCTTCTAGGCTGGCACTAAAGATACAGACACAAATAAGGTACAGTTTGGTTTCTCACAAAGCTTCTAATGTGTACAGTGAAGCACAAATGCCAAGTAATCACAATACGAAGTGAAAGCAGGCATCTATGCGACATTTTCTGGAGCACAGAGAAAGGAAATGCTCCAGAAAGATAGCAGCAAAGATGATCCGTAAATAATGGTATGATTTTATCAAGCACAGGAACAGAGAGTCATTATAGATAGAGGAAGACATGAGCCAAGATTTGGCAGGAAACTGCGTGGTGGCTTCAGGGAATCCAGTAACAGTGAGTGACTAGGTGTGACGAGAAAACAAACAAGAGATGGAGCTGGAAATGTGTGCCTTGGCCAAATCAAAGACAGTTTTGAATGTTCCACTAGAAAACAGAGCTTTATTTTGGCCATTAACATTTGACAATGTGTCATCCATGAGATGTCCACAAATGAGTTATTCATGAAAAAATTTCATTACCACACATAATTATGTCTTCACATTCTATCTGTCTCTAGGATATTGAAACCCCCAAGGAACATGAAACATCCTCTAAGCAAAAAGAAACAATGACTTACCATGTTACTCCAACATAGACCACTCGTGACATGTAAGTCAAATTACTCTTAAAAGAAAGTGCCACTTTAAATCATTTGGAGTTGTTAAATCCCTTAAATTATTGAGTGATATGAATAGAACTGAGTATCAAATGAGGTAAAAAATATGTTTGAGTGATTAATTCAGTACCAACAACATTCTGAATGAATTTGGAAGATCTGGGAGCTACTGGCTGCTGCAAGCAGCTATGGAAATGATAGCACACATCTAAAAAACACTGAGAGTAGAAATGTTAAAAGGGAAATAAAATTGAGATAGCCTGAGATTTAATTCTATGTCAGTTAGTGGCTGATTTGTTCATCACTGTCCTAGAAATAAAAAAGTGCTGAATCTGATACTGCCTTTTTGATTTATGGGTTGGCAAAGTGAGGTTATTGTTAAATAGATTCCAGTGCAGTTCCCAGTAGGAACCAGCCAGAGTAATGAAAGGAGACTAAAGCCTCTAAGTGAATGTCACAGAGTAGCACCACACATGCAATCAATTGTTACGCTTATTTTTACATAATTATTGGAAAACTAAAAATAAAAACCTGAAAGAAACTCCCAATTATGCTGGGCTCTTTGCATTGACTCAGAAGAATCTTTGTTCTCAATGTACTTACATTTCTCAGCTCGCTTAAACTGTTAGCTTCTCATTTGGTCCTTTGATAATTATGCTGTTCCGTGTCTTAGAAAACAGACTACCCTCATATTGCAGATTTATTGCAGATATATTGTTATTTTTTTCTTCTTTAGAACAGACAGAGCATGGCTAGCTTTGGTAAGAGGAATCCAAAAAGTTGTTGCATCTATGTCATATTTTATTTTATTTATTTTTAAATTTTCTGTGGTACCAGGGATCAAACTCACAACCTTGTGCTTGCCAGGCTGGTGCTTATGCCACTGAGCTAAATCCCCAGACCTATAAGTCATATCTTAAATACTGATCTCAATGACATAAGAATAATGTGTTTTAAGTTAAAGAATTTAATGCAATCTTTCTAAAGTATTATTTTCTGTGTTAGGGACATAATGCTTAGTTTTAGATACATGAGCCCAAACTCATCCTTGGAAATTTTATAAAATTTGTATCCAGAAGTAAATACAGTTAAAGAGTAAATTTCTATGATATTTTTCCCTTCACTGTCTCACCATTCAGAGAACTCATCCTCTTCAAACTCTTACTGGCAATTCAATACCTACAGTTCACCGCTCAGCAAATTCTATCCACACAGGATGGTAGTCTGTCTTACTACTTTCTGTTGTTCTACTAACCTTTGCATCTGTCACTCAATTCAAACTTGGTCACCTACATCACGGTGAAGAGAAGAACATTCAACTCTTTTCCTTCCAGAGAACAGGTACAAGGAAGAGGGTTACAGTGATAGCAAAGAGAGAGGCATAAAGCACTTATGAAGAGAACCACTCTGCTGTATTTAGAATAGGTGGAAACTTCTCTTACCTGGACTTTTAAACATCAACTACATGGCTGTCTGTCCTTGCAACACATCCATCCATCCATCCATCCATCCATCCATGCATTCATCCATTTGTCTACCCATTTTATCTATCCGCACATCCATCCATCCATCCATCCATCCATCCATCTGAACTTCACACCACCCATCCAGTCAACAAATTAAGCATGCACTGCGTTCCAGATGAGTATTAGTATAGAGAGAGGTATTATAGAAACTATAAGAGAATCATAACTGTCTACAATCACATGAAAGTATTTATCGTCAGTAACAAATAAAAGCAAATTGAGATTGCAATGCATGCAAATTTAACATCATATTCACATAGAATTTTTCAAAGATTAAAAACCACCAAGAGAACAGGAGGAAAGACATGTTGATATACTCCCAGAATGGGGGAATTATACATTTGTAAAGCCTCTTAGAATCAATTTGGCAATTAACTTGAAGCTCTGTAGGGTAAGAATTAGTCTCTCTTCTTTTCAATTATATCCTCACTGATTAACACTGTGTTTTGGTATATGGGAATGGTTCAATAGTGAATTGTTAAATGAATATTGACTGAAGTACTAGGTAAGCATTATGAGTCTTAAAATAATTCACAACCTTTCACACGGTGATACTTTACAGAAAAGTTATACTTATGAGAAATGTGATCAAAAGTTTACACACATTGGTGTTTACTGCAGTTAGATAAACAGTAATAATAAAATACTTGATATAACCCAGATGCTTAATGATATATGTACTTTAGTGAAAAAACAAATTTTGGCAGTCATTAAAATTATGCCAAAAGAAAAAAATACTTCACTAATTTATGAAAATGTTTGCAATATGCTAATTATTTTAAAACTGCATTTTATATTATTAACTTTTAACAAAATAAGTATAAATAATACTGCATATTTTACTACCTTTGTGAGTATATGTCAAGAAAACATTTTATATCTTTTTCTGAAGATACATATAAAGAGACAAATGAAAGGACATGATAGTATTTGCTTCCATTTTCAATTAAAAAAATATATATATACTAAGCAGATACTCATAAATTCTTAATTTAAAAGTAAGTCTTTTTATTACTTTCAAGATAATTTTATTTGTCACTTTTGGAAAGATAATTCAAATTTACTGTAAAAGTATCAAGAACTAAGATATTTTTGAAAAAGTTATCTAAATTTATCCAGTTTCAATTCTAGTTGACTTCCAGCCATAACAAACTATTATAATAATCAACCTTGACCTTTAAGCAAATAGTACAGGTTACCATAAAAACTATAGATATGTTCAATCATGGATTTTTAATGCATTGGTACTACTATACTCTGTGATATAGATTTAATCTTGAAAATAATGTAGGAAAAGGTTATGCATTCTATACCAGAATATAGAGAAACTAATTATAAAATAATATTTCATGACATTATTTCAATCTTCCAGAGAACAACTGACTCCTAAATTATACAAATAAATTGTGTAAGAGCATATTTTTTTCTGATTGTCCTCTAAATGCACAGTACTGTATCTTTTATTTTTTAAACAGTATGTCCCACTTGAAAATAGGACTGAATTTCTGAAATTTAACTGCACCACAGAACAGAATAAGGATCCCAGTCAACTAAAAGCAAAATACTCGCTATTAACTAGAACTACCTACTATGAATTGTGCTGCTATAAAGAGTATGCATGTGTCACTGTAACGTGATGTCTTTAACTCTTTCTAGAAGAATCCCATTGGGGAATATATGGATCAAATGGAATTTCTAGTCGTAGTTTTTTGTGGAGTCTCCACACAGATTTCCAAAGTGGTTGCCTTAGTTTGCATTCCCACCAACAATGCAGAAGGGTGACTTTTTTCCCCACAGGCTTGTGAACATTTTCTGTGATTCGATTTCTTAACAATAGACATTCTTTCTAGAGTAAGATGGAATAGAGTGGTTAAATCTTGAAAGCAATCTATATGCACATCATAAGATGAATGACTAAAGAATATGTGGTATTTATATACAATGGATTAGTACTGTGCCATAAAAAATACAAAGTTGAGTCTTTAGTAGAAAAATGGAAATAACTTGTGACCACTATGTTAAGTGAATAAATCAGACATACAAGTTTAAATATACCATGGTTTCTGTTACATGGGGGACAGGAAATATAAATAAAGAATAAAATAAAAGATAAATAGTAGGAAATGCACCTTATGCAAAATAGAAAGAGACCAAGAGATGGAAGAAGGGGACAGGAGGCAAAGAATAAAAAAATTAAGATGTGTAATATATATGTGTCAATTCTCCATGAATAATATAATCATAATACACCATACTAATAAAAATAAATGAGCAAAAAACTAGATGGAACTACGATAGGAATAGAAAGTCCCCATCTCATAGCTTTGAAGCCTTTCAATGTTTTCAATCATCATTTTGAATGGTTTTATTGTTTTGTTTTGACTATGTCATGTGTGATGATATGAACAGCTGTTTTGAAGAAAACAAAACATTATGACAGCTATTGCTGATTTAATATCGTCCTTCTTAGAAGTCCTACCATGCTTCTATTCTTCTACTACTGTTGGTTCTATCTATCACATTGTGTCTTATTGGGATTTGAATATGTGTGAGAGTTTAAACAAAATTTTTCTATCGAAAATGAGATATTATAGTACCCATTGATCATTTTCTGTTATTCAGTTCAGAAAGCCCTGTAATTCTTTCACTCTATGCATGGCTTTATACTATTTTGTTATGTTTGATATTATTGTATTTGAAACTGTGCTCAACTATAGCAGAGAAAGAGATATTGTGATAGCTACTGTTGATGTCCGGTTGTCTTAATGTAAAGTACTGTGTTGCCTATGTTGTCCTGTTCTGATCTGCTCTGTACTGCCCTCTTTTGTTTTATTCTCTTTAAAATAAAATTAAAAAAAAAAAGAAACTGCCATTTTTTATCTTGCATAATTAGCAATAGTAACAAATAAAATTCAAAATTTATTAAATATCTTTATATTCAAGATCTGCTTTAATACTCACTCAGAAATGAAGAAGACATTATTGCTCATTTGTTAGGTGCTGGGATCTAGAGAAACAAGGATGATAAACACAGGTAGGCTGTTCTTTGATAGGTAAGAATATCTATCTATAATTGTGATATAAAATGATTTATAAATTATGTAGCTTATTCTGCTAGAGGGACACAAGTCCCTTTACAAGAGGGACACAGTCCCTTTACTCTATAGGCATGAATGTAGCTGGGAAGTCCAGGTCCAGATGCATAATACTACAAGAATTGCCACAAGGGACTGCTGTTCAGAGTTGGGCTGTCTGCTGGGCATAGGAAGACGCTTACGTTCTCTAATTAGGAAAACAACCAACTCCAATGCAAGGTAATATTCTAATTATGTAGCGTGTTCAGTAGTGGTTTTGTGTGTTGAAAGGATTAAAAGACAATGTGTTTGAATAAGGTCTTAAAAAAAAGTATAATATTTGTTAGGTAGAATGAGACATACACCTCAGCAGGAAGTGGAAATCTGATGATTTAATGTAGAAGCCAGCAAATTTTGTTTTTAAAGGATCAGAAAGTAATAAATATTTCAGGCCTTACAGGCCTTCTATTACAATTACTCAACTCTGCATTTGAAGCATCAAAATAGGCACAGACAATACATAAACAAAGGAGTAGGACTGTGTTCCAATAGAATTTACTTTTAAACAGTGTAATTTGAATTTCCTATAGTTGTCATGTGTTTGATATATTATTAATCTTTTGAATATCTTCAACTATCAAAGTATTAAAAACATTCTTAGCTCATGGGCTAACCAAACCAGAGAACAGGCTGGATTTGTTCTGTAGGCTATAGTTTGCTGGTTTTGGTCTAATTGGAGGAAAACATACACACATAATAGTGCACACAAAACATCAAATACCTGAATCAGTGGTTCATTTTTGTCTGACCCACCTTTCTAGTTTATAATAAATGTTTTATAATACTCCTTTCTTTATCTGCAATAACATTCATAGGTAATACAACTGCCCATGCTTAATTTTATATAATGGATTAACTGAAATTAAAGAAGAAATAAAAAATGTGTATTATATTAAGATAATGTTTTCAATATGGCAGTCTGTGAATGTAACTATCCTAGATGATGCAATAAAATAGTCAAATGGTTACATGTTCTGATGCTGAATAAATTTCAATTTAAGTAAAATAGAGACCAGAAACTCTTTCTTAGAAGAAGCACAGGAAAACAAAAGAACAGACATAGTATGAATCTTGAATTCAAAGTTAGTTTTAGAACAAGGAGTAACAGACTATTTATTTGTGATAAGAGATTTAAGGCAATACCTCTAGTTGAAACACAGATGTGATAAAGAAAATTACAGAAAATTAGAGTATATAGGAATGCCATATTCATACAAATAAATGGTACTATCTTTCATTTCCTATATTGATCTTTGTTTTATATAAACCATTATTTGAGGAAATGTATATATGTTCACCCTAATTTAAACAATAAGAGTTTATGCAGGTATCAAAACATCACATGGTACCCATTAATATGTATAACTTTTGCTTTTATGTATGAGTTAAAATAAATTAGTAATAAATAAGTGAAATCATGCCAAGAAGACAGTTCCCTGGCTAGCTAGCTAGATATCATCTGTTTACTATGCATTTCTGTGTCATCCATCTATGTCTGCTTATAATTTTCTTCAAATAAAGGTATAAATTTGCTGCTTAGTACTTCAAAATTTAATCATTTGAAAGAAAATAGGAAACAGTAAGATAAATTTAAGATAAGCAGCAATTTTGGGCTTATGGAGAAATTAAGTGTGGACAATTTCTAGGGTAATATCAGAATAATATTGAAAAAAGGAAACAAGTAGTATGAAAAAAATAGATTTTGTATTATGCTATAAAGTGTTTTAAAAATGATATATGTTAATACAATAAATGAAATATTTTAAGAACACTTTTTCAATGAAATTCAGTGTGATCTCTGGATTTCATGTTCCTATGTATCTAAAGTATTTGATCTACTTTCTTTGATCACATCTGTACTTCCTCTTTCACTGTCGGTGACAGTTAACAATGTGTTGTATATTTCCAAGTAACTAAAAGGAGAGATATTAAGTGTTCTCGCCACAAAGAAATGATAAATATTTGAATTAAAATATTCTAATTATCCTGATTTGATTATTCCACAATACATACTGAGAATCATATTGTACACAATTATAGTTACCTATTACTTGCCAGGAAATACAATTTTAAAAACTCTAAAACTTAAAAGCAGACAAGACTCCAGCAATATTTGTTTCTTGAGATGTTAAAGGAACCTTCAGCCTGTTCAGTTCCGAATCTGCAGATGGTTTGCAAAGGCAGCTGGTACACAAACTCCAGAAACAGCATCCCTGAGTATGGGATCTTCTCAACCGGAAGTAACTCCTGACAAAACTCTCAACAGAATGAAGTTTAGGGTTCCCTTGATTCATAGAGAAAGGTACTCCTATAAACAATGTATACAAACAATGTAAACAATGTTTGTAAATCTGAGCCTTATTTTAGGCTCAGAAAATCATTAACTGTGCTTTGTTACTCATGACTATCCAGTATGATGTTAAAGGGTGTGGGGAGCACACAAGGCTGTGTTTTTGGTACAGGACTTCTCTGCACATTCCAGTGTATCTAGCATTCCTGGCTCCTTTCCTTAAATGCTAGCATCACTTTCCAGTCATCAGCAGCACATACATACCTCTCCATTTACTAAAATATATCCTCGTGTTCTTCTCTGCTTTCTGTCTTTGAAGATCGGTAGTCTTAATTATCAGTAAAAATTAAGTTCATGCAACATTTTTATAACACTTAACAATATGCATGCTTAATATTTTTCTGTCAGTAACCATGCATCCTGAAGATGAGCACCTAAGGACAAGAATGGGAAGGCAATTCTGAGCAGTAAAAAGGCAGCTCAGACACATGAGCCAATTCTGCCACAGATTGAATGACCTTGAGTCAATCTCTTAACTTCTCTAGGCTTCAGTTTCTCCTCTGGAAAGTGTACTAGGTGACCATTAATTTCCAACCCAGTTGTGACATAATTCTAAAACATCTAGATGCTTTTAAGAAATCAAAATCATGGAACAAAGTATAGAATGCAGGAGAGGAAAACCAGGTGAGACTATATTCATACTAGATCAAACAATATCAGAAAAAGAAGGGGGGATAAGGCAATACAGATGGTGGTAACAGAGAGAGATTTGATTCCTGGCATGAGAGACATATAGGCAGATAGAACGTGTGTGTGAAATCACAAACACTCAGAAATGTGAAATGATGTCCTTGAACTCAAGACAATGTCAATATGTACTATTTTGTACTTATGGTAGCTTTACAATATGTGGGTACAATTCTTACCATAAATATTGCAAAGCTGAATGCAACTTGCAAATATCACAGATTATAAAATCTAAGGGCAAGTTGTCTTATTCTGGTGTTAGTGCTTGGGAATCAATTCTAATTGTTGTAATTTAGTAGTTTTTAAACTTGATAAGACAAGACAGGGATCTTATAACTCACTCAAGATTCCTGAGACTAGAAAATGATGCAGAATTAGGGTGCCAGGCCTCTCAATGGTGTAAGACAAACTCCAATTCCTTAAGAAAATTCTTGATAAATTAGAGAATTATAGAAATGTGTGATGTTGGCAGTGCGGGGGCATTCAACCTCCAGTTTATCTCAAAACATGTTACTTTGTAGGGTGTGGTGGAAAGAATAAGGAAGTCATATACACTTGTATATGTGAAACAAATTCCGCCCCTTTCAGTAGTGTGATCATGAGCTAGTTACAGTTAGCTTCAGTTTCCACATCAGTAAAATGAAGGTTACAATAGTACCAATAGCAAATTTAAATAAATGACTAGCAGAAAGGCCTAGCACAGAGCTTCACACTTTGGAGGCATCACCAGTACTTGGTAAACATTAAGCGACATTGCTCTTTTGTTTCCCATCTTCTGTGCTTTGCTTCTGCTTATTCTGCCTTGGGGAGAGTACGTTGCTGACTTCAGCGTTCAGTAACTCGGGTACCAGGAGCCTTGGCTACGTGGCTTCAGGTCCACCACAGGAATGCTTAGAACTTTAATTGTTTCTGCGACTTCTATTTTCCTTACCCATGGGTGGCTGGTGTTTCCCAGAAACTAAACATGTCTTATTTCCCCTTTCTAAGGGACTTTCTTTCTTAAAGGAATCAGTCAAAGTAGGCAGAGAGTTAAAATAAGCTGTTATATCTTTCTGATTGGTATAAGCAGAGGCTGAGATTGCAGCCTAGAGCAAGCCTACATCTTGGACTAAAGTCTTCAGCACAAGTTACTGGGAACTGCTCTTCATGGAGCTGTTACAAAAGGCTGTGTGAGGAAATTCATAGGCTTTTCTACATACCTTAAATGCAATTTTTCTCATAGAATGATACTGGAAAGTCAGCATTTCCTTGCTTCTGAATATAAGCTTATGGAAATGCTACTTCATCAGTACAATTTTATAATACATGATTATGTATGTGTGTGTGTGTGTGCAAACAGATATAAATTTCTGAGAACACAAGGGCAAAATGTCACCCCAGCATCAGCATTATGTGGTACTATGTCAAGAGTTTATGGATAGTTGCCTAGCTTAACCTTCATGATTACAAGGAAACCATAAAAAATTCAATGAGCAAACTAGAAATTCCAATGAAAATACCAGTGACTGATTTGTAGGATAATAATTTTTTTAGGTTAAAAGAAACATAATTTAGATGTGATTGATAATAATAAATTCTATTCACTATTTCAAGTGCAATGGTCTGGTCTTTGTATAATGTTCTTGTTACATATCCCTGCAACATGACTTTCCTTTTCCAAGTTTTTCATAGAAGATAAATGAGTCTTAGAGTCATTAACAGATGAGGTCACAGAGAGCTAAAGAATTCAAATTTAGGATTCTCTGGCAGGAATGCACAAAACCTTTCAAAAGTGCTTTCCATTAATTAATGGGTGTCACTTGACAGAATCATAGGATATTAGTAGTGGAAGAGATTTAGGAGTTTAACTGGGAAAAGCTGGTAGTTTAAGAGAAGCTGAGATTCAGAAGGTTTCACTGACTATGAGGCCTAACACAGAGAATAGCAGAACAGGAACTAAACCCCTGCAGTGACTCTGCTGCAGACTCCATGAAGTCCTTGTCAAGACACACCCAACTCCGTGACCACCCCTCCTCCCTCCAGGCCCCAGTTTTGATGAGCTGCACTGTACGATTCAATATTCTGGGCAGAAAGAACTCTATGCAGTTCCTGATATGCACCAAGCCATGATATACTTTTTAAAATTTATATGTGTACTCAAAACGTTTACTTTGCTTTTTCCATTCAATAAACACATTCCCTTTTTGGTGTTTCAAAATTCTAGTGACTTCAACCCAAATATCACCACTTGTAAGAAGCTTTCACTGATTTATCTCTGTTCTTTTCCTAGCCATTTAGGAGTAATGACTCAAATAATAGGTTAATAATAACCACTATTTATTTATTGTAGACTTGTTATTCGTTCATTCATTCCACAAATATTTATTGATATCCTAGTATGTGAAAACACTGTGATAAGTGCT
This sequence comes from Dolichotis patagonum, assembly GCA_004027295.1. Classification (NCBI taxonomy): domain Eukaryota; kingdom Metazoa; phylum Chordata; class Mammalia; order Rodentia; family Caviidae; genus Dolichotis; species Dolichotis patagonum. Next base: position 17,471 of record PVJX010014850.1, on the reverse strand, counting down.
TTGCATGCATTATAATAATGATTCCTCCTACCCTATGCAGTACATACTATTTTATCTCCATTTTACAGTTAAAAACCTAGGCATAAAGTGATGTAATAATGTTTCTAAAAATAATGTTTCTAAAAATCTTGCCGTCTTACTCTTCTATGTCCTTCTGTATCCTAAACATACATTTACTATGTTATCTGCAGCATACCCTGGGAATTTATTTCACTCCCAAGTCAGGATTTATACTGATATAATTCTGTGTATATAATGATATATTTCTAAGTGTTCATACCGCTTTAAGCTGTGAGCAGTATAGTGGTAGTGATGACCACTATTTTGTTTACCGTTATATATACAGGCTATGAAAGTTTGGCACATAGTAGACACTGAGTACATAGTAATTGAATAAACAAATGAATAAATGGCTGAATGATGAACAAATGCATGGAAATCTGTTCTCTCAGTCTCTACTGTTCTGTGCTGACTTCCTTGGTTAGTCTCATTGGCGAGAAATGCTGCATATGCAATGACGTGCATGTTTCCTCTCAAAGCCAACACTAATATCCTAGAAAGGCATTTTAGAACTCACTTCTCAACATTACAATTTTCCACTTTCTTACCTACCACTATGGTTATATGAATTTTACAGATCTAAATAGAATGAAAACTTATTTGAGAAGAGGCAAAAGCTACTTTTTAGACCTGCTAAAAGACAGCATGATCCGAGTCCTGTTAGTACAGAGCACCCTGGCAAAGCATCTGGGAGGAACTCACATCATTACCATAGCCCTCTGTCATAGAAATTGGAAATCACACTGCTGATTTTTACATAATGTAGCAAATATCTCTGAGGACAAGATCCCAGCTCCTAATGCTTAACATCCATTGGGCACATTCTGCACCTCATGTGGGTCCCTAGGCTATTCTAAAACATGAACCACCTTTTTACTGCTTTATCAAAGATTCTGGTACCATTAGCTAACATCCTTGGCTTTGCAACATGTCACAGCATATCTTGAAATTAAAGGGTAAATATAACATTACGAAGTTCTCAAAAACAGATTTAGTTTTGATATATACAAGTATACAAATAGATATATATTATCTCTTGTTTTGTTATAGTGTACACAGTTATACAGTGTTTATAGATTTCTGTATAAAATATTATATATATGCTATATGTGTATATGTATGAATGCAAATAGATACATATATATATAGATCCGTATTTTGAGCATCTACCAGAAAGTAAGTAAATATGCTTCATGGAAAAATATATGAAGAGAATGAAACATTATTTGGAAGAATAATATTTTATCAGTGAGAAAACAGGAAAAATATAGAACTTTAATTTTATATGTATCAAGTATATGCATATATAAAATATACACTTATATACCTGAAATATGCTAAGATTTTGAAGCAGGTATTATGGAGGTATTTAAATATAGTAAAACCTATGCACAGATACCGGCAAGCATATTGAAATCATTCAATATGATATGTTTGAATGGATATGAGTAAGAGACTCATCAGCCAATCATGGTTGCAGTTTTATAGATCTGGAATGACAAAGTATTAAGTTTCAAATAAGAGAAAAACATCACAACATTGAAAACTCTAAACCATGATATCATTGCTCTGATGTTTGAGGGTCACTTGCTTGCCAATAATAAAATATATGTGAAAGAGAAAATGTACAGAAATGTATATACAAAACAGTAAAGGGAAACAGAGTTGTCTCATTTATTGCCTTCTTATATGTCACTGTATCTTTATCAGTACAGAGACTCTATTTAAATAAAGTATTAAATGGCTTTAAACTGCAGGCAAGTAGGAAGCTAGCTTTGTTAAAAACCAAGGTTGACAAAAGTTTCCCTTAGTTGAAAATGTGTCAGGATTTTTAACATGATTTTAAAAATATAATTTTAGATATTTGCCTTTGGGAAATTATGATTTATAAGATAAAAAGTATATTACATTTTGGAAGAAAGAATTACAACACTAAAGCAAGTTTACTTTTCCCTGCTTCAAAAGAAAAACAAGTTATATACTTACTATTAGTTTTCCTATCCTATTATTTTGTGAGCCTTGAGAATATAATATAATCAAAACAAAAATATAAGATAAAATATTTTAAGTGGAAATATTTATCAATAAGCATACAGAGTTTTCAAAGTTCTTATAACAATATTCAGTTTGGAATTCATGTCAACTTTTAAAAATAACAGCATTTCTGAATGTCAGTCTTCCATTTAAAATTGAACTAATTTCTAAATCAAAATGCTGAGGTGCTCTATAGTTCTAAGCAAAATAATTTTGTATCAATGCATCAAAAGCCATATACATGGTCCTGCATATGTATCTACATTATGAAGAGCTGGTGAAATATGATATTCTTGGAAGTACTTTTTAAAAGCTATTACTAAAATTGAAATGTCCTCTACACCTCTCAGATCATAACATTTTATTCATAATCAATACCTCTTTCTCAATTATGCTAAAGCATTAAAATGAAGATTTTTTTCTGCAAATGCAGCTCTTTTCTTTTAAATGTATATTTAAGTGTAGTCTTTGTTCTGTATTTATGACAATAACTACAGGCGAATTTTTACTTACATTTTATTGCATTCATAGGAAGTTGTTTTTAAGAATTTTAAAAATGAGCTGGTCTGATTTCTGATAAAGTGCTAAGAGTGTAGGAACAAAAATAAGTTAGGAATCAATTAAAGGAATGCATGCATCTGCTTCAGAAGTCCATTATAGGACAGAATTATAGTTTTTATTATAAATAACCTTATTTCTTTTATATGAATAAATGAAATGTTTTGTCATTTTATTCTATATGTAATCATCCTTTCATTCTCCATTATTCTTATCATTTGTAAAAATTATTAGTACAAACCAATTTTTTTTTCATAACTGAAAAGGTAGGTAGTAAACTCAGAATAACATACTTTAAATCATTCTTTACTGTAGATGAAGAATAAACATTTATCTTTAAAGAGATGGAAAAATGTTTGATCAAGATTTATTTTCTATTTCTTAGAAAATAATAATTTAAAAAGTAGGCCAGACAGACTAGAAAAGTTAATGCTTAGAAGTAAAGAGCTTTTAAAGACGATGCTACAGAATAGTAAAATCATCCGAGAACAAGATAAGTTGAATTTAGTAAAATCACTTAAAGAAAATCAGGCAAAGCATCCCTAGAATTTGCCAGACCACCCAAGGTGTAAGCCCACAAGCACGTGTGGAAATGACAGGACTTTTTGCCTAACATTTTCAGTCAGTCAGGAGGATCAGCAAAGTTTCTAAACCACCCTGCCCTTACACAACTTTCTTACAAAAGTCACAAGGAAAAGGCTCACCTGTGCTGGGTTGAACCAACCATGGGGGCAGGCACAATGCTCCCCACAAGTTCCTTTGCCTTTGGTGCTCGGCTTGTGGGGACTTTTCCGCACACTGTCCCACAAGGTGACCAGCTTGGTCCTGTTTGAAGCTGGACCCCCAGGTCCTGAAGGGGGCATGGTCTGAGAACTGTACCCGAGTCCCTGAGGGTCCCTCTGCCAGCCACAGGCGCAGTGGGCATCCCTGAGCAGTGAGGGCGCATTCCTACTGGCATCCATCCCATCGGACCCCCGGCTGCAGCTGTGTTGCTTGGTGAGGTATGTATTCATACTGCACTGATGCCTACTCTTGTCTCTGGTCAGCTCTGCACAGAAATGCCTCCTCCCTCACACCCCCCTTTTGCTCTAGGCAGTTGTAAAAGTCTCTTTTCCCCGTGGATACCTCAGTATCTTTGACAGCTGCTATAAGCAGTGCATCGTGGGAGCAGTGGGAGCAGCGAGAGCAGCTCCGCATAGCATTATCTGCGGGCTGGTAGCTCTTTGTCAATAGATGACTCAACTCACAGAGCAACTTGACAGTATCCCTGCTCTAGGCAGAAGCAATCAATGCTCCACACAGCTGGGCTACAAGACTGTACACTGTGTTACAAACCCTTTTTGGACGCAGCCCCACAGTAAAGAGTACTCTTCACAATTTGGCATTCTGACTTTTTCCTCTCCTCCGTGATCCCTAGGCAAAATAAAATCCCCAGGAAAAGGAACTTCCTGTCAAATTGGAAGGACCCTTCATTCCAAAAATGATGCATCTAGCTTGGACCACTATAGCATAAGCAATTTAAAATAGTGGGAAAGTTAACCTGTAAAACAATGTTCAATATTTACAGGAATCACTAATCAAAGTGATAGTCACCAAGACACAGACCAAATCAGACGATAACTAAATAAGGACATTAGTATTAACTGGGAAATTATTGATTCATTTTGCCAAAGTATCAAGCTCATGACATTAGAGTCCTTTAAGATTTGAAAGTTTAATTGGCTTTAAATTGCAATTACATATTGTAATCCAAATATAAATACAGTCTTTATGCATCAATAACTATTAATTTTTTCTTGTACAGAATAAGGCAATTTTTGAGGTTCAAAACTGATAGGCTGGCTTATTTTAAAACAGTATTTTCTCTTACCCCAAATTATTCTGAGGATTTCCTTTCAAATACTTTACCACAACAAATACATTGACCACAGACAAAGTCTGCATTTTAAACTGAAAAATGTATCCAACTTTGCCACACAGTATTTTAGTTTTCCAAGATAGAAGTTTCAAAATCTTACATAAAAAAATGAGTGAAATCTATCGTGTTTAAAGAAATTGCCTTTCAAAGGGGATATGATTGCTTAAAAATTTGAACATGCTTGCTAAATTCATTCACAGTATTTTCAGTAAAGGAAAAAACTAAGTATGAAAATACTTAGAATTTTTATTCTTTTTAAAGATTTTAGGGATAGCTTTTGTGCCTTTATTATATATCTTGTTTTGTATTTTTATTTTCATTAGTATATATTTTCAGTACAGAATGATTACATCCATCACAGGGAACTGGTAAAAATGCTACCTTGATACCCAAGTTTATAGCAGCACAATTCATAATAGCTAAATCCTGGAAGTAGTCTATTTGTCTATCAACAGATGAATGGATAAAGAAAATGTGGCATTTATACACAATGGAATATCTCTCTGCCATAAGTGATAAACTGTATTCATTTTTAGGAAAACGGATGTACCTTGAGACCATAACATTAAGTAAATTTTTTTTTAGTTTGAAATTCACCCTATTGTTAAAATGTCTATCCTTATCCTAATGAAGTAACGTTGATCCAATTTGATTGAAAAGCAAGTTGCCATATATGTGAAAACATGATATAATTTCATGGCAAATACTTTAGCTGCAGACAATCAGATGTCAACAGATCCACCTTCTCAGTCAGTCGATTAGGTGAGAGGACAGGGTAACCATGTTGTTGTCCACATTGGGAAGCTGTGTATTACAGGGTCCAGGATCAACATTGTACTCTAAATTCCAACACAAAAGCACCCTGAATAAATCAGTATTGGATTTAAAAATCCTAGAAGGAAGGAAAAACCCACATCCTTATATTTGTATCTACAACAAAATCTTTTCTCAAATCTACACAGGAACTTGTATAAGTACTCTCTGACTGACAGAGAAGGCATTCAAGTCACCTTTTCTGAATGATAAATGCTCACATATATAATTTTAGGGGACAAGCCCTGATCTACACTGTGATCATTCTTCTCCAAGTATCTAGCATATGGCCCAGAACATTAGCACATATAGCAGCTGCTCTCTTGTATATGGATATAGATATAGATATAGATATAGATATAGATATAGATATAGATATAGATATAGATGATCTAGATATAAATGATGAATAGATGGTTGTGATAATACCTAACAATGCTTCTTAAATAAACTATTCCTTTAAGGTTAACTTCAGTATTGGTTTGAAGAGAGTACACTTAAGGAAACTTGTCCAAAGAAAGAAAGAAAGAAAGAAAGAAAGAAAGAAAGAAAGAAAGAAAGAAACCAAAGAAGATTTGAACTAATGGGCATTAGTTCAAAGAAGATTTGAACTAATGAACTAATGATGATGTTATTAATGCCGTTTAATTCTGAAAGAGGAACAAGAAGTCAGGAATCAATACCTAAATAGTAAAATTGAGGTAAAAAGATCACATATTGGATTCGCTTGGAAGAAGTAAAGAAACCCCCCACACACATACACACACTGCTCCACTCATTCTGTCTTCTTTATTTTGGATCAAGAGGTGATGCCTGGAAGAACTTTTAGGTCAAATAAAGCCCTAGAAACTTCACACTTGTCTGGTGTCACCATGATGTATGCTTGAACACTTGGACTTGATATGATATGGCAATGCCATCACTCCAAAGTGAGAATGTCAGGAGCTGAGAAGCTTGAATCTTTCTAGTCGTATCTAGCCATAGATTTTTCTCCAGTTTTCAGGCTGATATCATTGTCCAAAGGTCCCCTGGCATTTGTGGCGAACAAATGCCTTATTCATACTTATTTGTCTCTCAAGTATAAGGATCAATCTGTATACAAGTAAATCAATGTTCATCCATCATAATTTCATGATGTAACTTGTAGCAAGCCACGGAAAATTTTTGCTTGGCACTACTTGAAATACAAATCTTTACAGGGACCTAAATCTGCTATGAATGGGTTGCTTGGAAGGAGCTATCTCTTCCCATCACAAGAACCATAACATTTCTATTTTCTTAACTACATTGTGTAATTTTTGTAGAATAATATCTTATGGTGAATAACCAACATTACTTTTCCCAAAAGATATTTAAAATCATACAAATTTTCATTAAGCTTACTGAAAGACTACATGGAAATTACGTATTCATCGTACTATCTGTAAAGTAATTTCAATCTTCCATACTTCTCTCTCACAGAAAGAAATATTTTGCTTTTCAAACAGGACATTTGGCTTTCTTAATATGAAAACAGACCTCTTAAACAAATAAATATGAGCAAATAACCCTCTGTACTGTAAGACAAACTCACTGATTAACAGTAACCCAATTTCATCAACTATAATTGGACAATTGTAATGACTATGAGATGTCATAAAATTCTGGTAAAAGGAGAATTAGCAATGTGCAAGTCCATATTCTACTTATCATTGTGATTTAACATGGGCATATGGTACACAAGGCAATGTCTAGATGAGATATATCATATTGAACTTTCTTTGACCTGAAACTGACTCCATAGAATAACAAGAAGTTTTAAAGCAAAAGTTTAAAACTAATACCCTGGTTTGACTTGTTTAATAAAAATAAATAGCAAAGATGAACCACTAAATAAATTTTACTGCACAAAAACACTATGCAGATTTTTTCCAGATAAAATTTCCTTAGGTACTCTATACATATAAGAAATAAAAATATTAATTACTAAATAGACCTAAGTGCTTGATAAATGATGGCTGGAAAGCAAAAGTCCTTTAGCAGCCACAAGAAAGGTGTTAAATAATTACAGAATGCTATATGTATTATATTAAATATAATTTCCCTGAATTGAAAAGAAAAAAACTACAGATTTGTAATTTTAAGCAGCCAATATTTTTCTGTATCTATTTGCCTGGGATTATCTCCAGATCCAACCATAATTATTTTGAAATTATAATTAATAGTATTAAAATATTTTAAATGGAAATTATTTTAAAAATGCTTACACTAATATAGTCATAAACCTTACAGGACAAAATAAGAATGTATACAGTGTGGAAGATTACACACCTAAAAATGGGGAGATTTAACCTGGACAGACAACTAGATAGAAAGTAGAAAAAGGTCCCAAATTCTCAATAATATACTTGGATAGGGATGAGTACTGATATGAACAGACTTTATTGGAAGCAGTGATAAAACTAAATAATAAAATACAGTAAGTCTCAGAAACATTGGAGTCATGAACTTTCACAGATATAAATGGACTTCGCATTATGAAAATACATAGATGCAAATGAATTGCAGTAGTTCATGTGTCTGCCAGAGATTCTCACGGCTGTGTTGCTGTGTGCTTACTGTGCAGAGCAATAGTGTACATTAGTACAATACACTCAGAGATTTACTTATTTTTATATGTTTTAATGTTTGATATTTATATTTCTGTCAAAGTTGTATAAGATTCACTTTGTTGGACTTATAAACAAATCTGAGTTATGAATAAATGTTAGAAAGTTCTTGGAATGGAACTTGTTTGTAACTGCAGGGACTTACTGTCATTTTTAGGAAAAGTGATTTATTATTATTCTAATCCACATAGTGATGCTACTGCAAAGATCACAATACTAGTTATGTGAAATATTTAGAGACTCTGAAAAAAACTATAAAAAGGTAATAGTCCTTTAAAATTTGCATATTTTAGTAACTGAATCTTAGTGCTGATCTACACTGCTATATGAAAATTGTTTCTCATCTGTTATGGATCATATGTAGATGTCCCCGCAAGGCCTCATTCATTTAGATCAGAGATGCAGCTCTTGGGAGGTGACCAGATTATGGGTATGATACTCATTACTAGTTTGATCCACTGGTGGATTAACAGCTGGGTGTGATGTTAGGAGGTAAAGCCTGCTGGAAGGAAGTGAGTCACTGCTATATGTATGTATGTATATATAATCTCCATTGATCTGCTTTGCCTCCTGCTTGCCATGCCACAAACTGTTTCTCCTTTGCCATGCAGCCCTGCTTTGGAACCAGCTGACCGTGCGCTGCAACCTCGATAAACTGTGATCCAAAATAAACCTTTCCTCCTTTAACTTGTGTTTGGTATTTTGTTCCAGCAACAAAACAGTAACCAATACATTACCTTTCAAGATTAAACTAATACTACTTCTACAAGTTTTCCAGATTCCTCTTAGCATACTGTCATACTCTACCTTATCTGTATAATTGTCTACACAAATGTTTTTCACAACTGTTAATTTCTCTCAGTCTGTAATGATCACTCTAGTCTAAACATTATTGGTTGAACTAGTACAATAGCTTTGGTTTTATATTTTTACTAGTATATATTTGCCATATGTAATAATTACAGATATCTTGATCATGCTGTCTGGCATCCACCCTTGCTTCAGTTCTCACATAGCTTTCAAAGTATTTCCTTAAGTACGTTGTGATCAGGTAGTACCACGCTTGTCAACTGTCAATAAAGTTTCTTGGGATTTTTATCTTCACAAAGAAGAGGATCTATAAAGCGGGTTTCATGGTCTTTAATTGTGTTCCAGGTAATCTAACCACTGGTGCTTTCCCCAGTCTTGCTTATGTTTTATCCCTTTGCTGTAACCTCCAATCACATAAGCCTTGAACATTTCACATGGCCCCTCCTTCAGGTCATTGAGCATTGAGCATGACCTTTCATCCACTCCATACTTCCACATAATTAATTCATACTCATTTTTCTGTAAGGTGCTTTAAGAGGAAATTTTGAAAGCCCATTTAAAATAAAGCACAATGTACTCTAAGAAGTAAAATAGGGTGACTGTGCGACACAGCTCCAAACAAAGGTTCTTAGACTGCTTTCAATCAGAATGTATTCAGAAATTCTGAGTCCTTTCTGCCTTTCAGAACTCAAATGTTATCTCCTCAAGAAAGCATTTCCTTGGCTTCCATTCCCTGATAGATTATGTCATCCTCCTATCAACACTTAGCTCCTATGTTTCTCTATTGCAACATTTGTTTTGTGCCTTTCTCCTCAAAACAGAAGTATCACCAATGAAGTAAAGAAAGGGCTCCCATTTTTGTACCTATATACTCTGAACTCAGGAGAAAGTGATTATTTAATATTTATTGTATTAAATCCAGCAAGAAAGAAGACTAAAGTATATTACAGTGCTTTTACCAATATAGGTACACAGGATTGTATTCTATGCCTTAGTGTAAAATAAATTGATTTTTGAAAATAAAGCGGCAATGTGCTCTATGGCTAACACCCTCATAAAGCATTTGCATGGCTGAATAGTGAAAGCATATTCATTCATATTTTAAAGACGTTTATTAATGGTCTTATAGTAAAATAAAATAGGTGATGCTACTTTTAGCAAGATATTAATAAAAGCTGCAAAGCTGCACATTTTCCTCCAATGTTTTCAAGTGTGATAGAAAAAAAAACCAAAACAAACAAAAAAATATAATAATTTTTCCTAAAATCAAAAGCCAGTCAGTGGTAAATTAAGTTTAAAATCCCCAAATCCAGCCAGCAAAATCATATTTCATCTTAAGATAACACAATCCAAAATTCATAGTAGAAAATGTATATGAGACAGAAGAAAGGCATGGAGATACCTCTAAGAGTATTAAAGGTGTGTATGAGACAGCAGAAAAACATCCTACTGGTAAAGTCAAAGTCAAACAATTAAATCTTATTACTATACATAACATATCTTTAATTTTTAATAAATTTTGATAAAATTACTAAACATGAGATCTGCCCTCTTAGTTATCTAAGTGCTGTATTACTGCTAAGTATAAGCACCAGGTTGTACAATAGATCTTTCAAACTTTACTCATTTAAATGGTTTAAATTCCATATCCATTGAACAATCACTGTTTAAATTCTTCTCTCCCAGACTCCGGCAATCACCATTCTATTTTCTGTCTCTCTACATTTCACTGGTTTATATGCTTCTTACATGTGCAATCATGCAGTATATACTCCAGTTCATCCTTTCCAACTTGGGTGCCTCTTATTTCTTTTTCTTGCCTAATTGATCAGGTTAGGACTTTAACTAGTACTGCATGTTGAACAGCATGAGTAATAATGAATTTCCTTATCTTGCTTCTCATCTTGAAGAAAAACGTTCAGTTTTTCACTATAAAGTATGATGTTAGCTTTGGGCTTTTCAAATATGCCCCTTATTAAGTAAGGTAATTTTCTTCTACTCCTAGGTTGTTGCGTTTTTATCATGAAGAAATGTCAGTTTTGTCAAATGCTTTTATTGCATATATAGAGATAATCATATGATTTTTCCCTCCTTTTTCAGGTAGCAGATGACACTCAATTTATATGTGGATCACCTTGCATCCAAGGAATAAAGCCCATTTGGTCATAGAGTATGACCATTTTAATGTGCTATTTAATTTAGTTTACTAATATTTTGATGAAAAATGTTCTATCTATATTTATGAGGGAGATAAGTATGTTTTTCTTTCTTTTTTTTGGTAATGCATTTTTTTGTTTTTTGTGTCAAAGAAATGTTGACTTCATAAAGTGTTCTTTCTTCAGTTTTTGGAGGTTGAGAAAGACCAATATTAATTTTTCTTTAACTATTTGGTATAACTCATGCATGAAGTTAATCAGTTATGGGCTTTGATTTGTTGGGAGGTACTCAATTATGAATTCAGTCTCTACTAGTTACAGTACTGCTACAATTTTCTATATCTTCCTAATTTAGTCTTGGTAGGTTTTGTGTTTCTAGAAATTTGTCCAATTTATCTAACCTACTCAATTAGTTATTGTAGTTTATTTATTGTATTCTTATACTTTTTATTTCTCTATAATCAGTAGCAATATGTCCTATTATTTTTACATTTTAATCGAGTATTCTCCTTGTTTTGTTAATCCAATCAAGTTTTGCTAGTTTGATTTTTCTTTTTAATCCAACTCAGGTTTATTGATTTTTTCCTATTCTTTTATTCTCTGTTTTATTTATTTCTGATTTCTTCTTTCCTTCTGTTAAACTTGAACTTAATTTGCTCCCTTTTTCTCAATCTCAAGGTGTAAGTTTAAGTTGTTGATTTTATATCTTTCTCCTTTTTAATTACAAGTATTTGTCACTATAAACTTGTCTCTTAATAATGCTTTGATTGCATCCCATACATTTTGGTATGTCATGTTTTTCTTTTCACTTATCTCAAGATATTTTCTATTTTCGTCTTGATTTCTTTTCTGATGTGTTGATTATTCAGGATTGTGCTTTTTAATATCCACTTACTTGCGAAGCTTCTAATTTTCCTTCTGCCATTAATTTGTTGTTTCATCCCATTGTGATTAGAAAATAAGCTTAGTAGATTTCACTCTTTTAAAATTCGGTAATTATTTTTCATGATATAGTATGTTATTTCTCTTGCAAAATGTGTGTGTCAATTGTTGAAGTGTTCTTTATGTTTCTGCTATGTCAGGCCCTCTGTGTTCTTATTGATCTCCTTTCTTAATCTTCTATGCATCACTGAAAATTTGGTATTAAAATTGCTTGTTATTGTTACTAAGTAGAACTGTTGTCTAATTCACTGTTCATTTCTGTCAATGTGTGCTTCTCATATTTGTGTGCTCTGATGTTACATATTTATACAGTAATATAGCTTGCCAATGAATTGAACATTGTATTATAATATTCTGTCCTCTCTTCTGTTGCTACTATAACTGTGGCTACTTTCTCATGGTTATTTATATATAATATACTTTTCCATTCTTCACTTTCAGCCTAGGTGCTCTAATGATAAATTTCTGACTCTCAAGTCTTCTATCTTATAGACAAGTGATTCTTATAGACAGCATATGGTCAAATGTTCCTTTTTAGATCCATTCAGCCACTGTGTGCTGTTTGCTATATTATTCTTAAAGTAATTACTGATATGGAAGAACTTAATATAGCCATTTTAATAGTTTTCTGTCCAGCAGCTTCTTGTCGTTTTCTTTTGTTTACATTTCTTGATGTCTTCCTTTAATGTTTCATTGATTTTTGGTACTGACTTTTTTATTCAGATCTCATTTTCTTTTGTGTATGTTCTACTACAGGTTGTGTGTGCATGTGTGTTTATGTGTAGTTGCCATGGGGCTTATACAAAATGTCATATAACAATCTATTTTAAGCTGATCACAATTTAACTTTAATTACATGAAAATATAATCATACACTCACTTCATAACAGTGTTTCAGTAAATGACAGAATGCATGAATGACATTGGTCCCACATGAATATATTGCTTAGTGATGTCATAGTTATCGTAGTTTATGTAAGTTCACTTTAAGATATTTTCACAATGACGAAACAATAAGGACAAGGTGACTCAGGACGTATCTCTGTTATTAAGCAAAAACAAGCCATACTGCCTCTGTACTTCCTGCTTGTTTATTCCATATAAGCTTGAGAAAACCAGAGATCATGATCTGATACTCTGGGAATGATCCTGATCAGTGCCTTTGATGTAAATAAATCTGCCTCCAAATCCTGGGTGTCCTTTCAGTGTTTCTGCTCGCCATCACGGGTGCTCTTCTGATACATTTCTGGTTGTCAAGGAAGTGTGGGAGAGTGTGGGGGCCTGGGAAGGGCATAGGCACATACATGCCCCTGTGCTGAGTTTCATGAGGGAAAAATTCAAGAATAATGACACATGCCAAGTTAACATTATAATCTTGAGTCATGAATAAAAAAGAAAAGGAAAAAGAGGGGAAAAGAAAGGGAGAAAAGGAAAGAGAAAAGAGAGAGGGGGGGATGAGGGCAGTAGGAAGAAGAGGATTGGATCAGTCATAAACCTAGGGAAAAAAATTATTTAAAAAGATCATTAAGGGCCAGGAATATAGCTCAGTGGCACAGCACCTGCTTGGCAAGCACAAGATCCTGAGTTCGATTCCCAGTACAAAACAAAGAGATAATTAAAACTTATGGTCAGATTGAATGCACAGACTCCAAATGGAACAAATATAAGTGGACAGAGCTTTCAATAAAGGACAGTTTTACACATTACACTGAAATTCCCCCTTTGTGATGGCTGATACATTGTGTCAACTTGAGAAGTCTAGAAGCTTAACAAAGCAATTCAGTAGTTTTGCATCCTTGGGAGTAGAGAACATTCCCTAGGATGTGGTTCATTTCATCAACTTGAGAAGCTTAGTTTAACTAAAGGACTCATGGGCCAGGATCCTCACTTTGTAAATTTGCTGAGCCTGTGCAAGAGGAGGGCAAAGACATGATGTGAGTGCTACATCGGCCCAAGGGCACATACGTGCTTAAAATATAAGGGAAGAAAAGACACTTGCTCTCCTCCATCCCCTTTTGCTCTTATTGCTTTTGCTGTCTTCCGCTCACCTTGAACTTTTGCCCCTATGCAATGCCATCCTGTCTTAGAGCCAGGTGATTATGGACTGAAACTTCTACATACTATGAGCTAAATAAACCTTTTCTTCATTAACTTTGGGTGTTGGGTATTTGTTTAGCACTAAGAGAAAAGTAACCAAGACACCTTTGAACAGAATTCCTGAACTTTGAAAACATTCAACCCAGAATTAGGAAACTTCAAACTGGAATAGTCTTTCTTAGATCTACATTTTACAAGGTCTTGGTTTCCTGATGTATTATTTGTAATGGATATTTTCAAAATTTACCAAAAGTTTATAAAACCTTTTAACTTAAAAATAAACCAGATTTTGACTTGTCAGAGGAAATTTGTCTATGGACTGGCGTAAAGGCAGAAGTGTAGATTAATAGAAATGGCAAACCCTCTTCTAGCCAAATAGACTCCTGTCCTTGGGGTCTTGACATTTTCATAAAGATTTTCCTAATTGGCTTTTCTTTGGCTAGCACATTTCAAACTCACATTTAATTAATCACCTTCTCCTTTGTCATTTCACATTATTTTGCTTTAGCACTTATTCATTTAATTTAGTATAGATTTATGGAGGGCTCATTTTGTATGAGGAACTATGCTAAGGATAAAGTTTTGAAGAGCATATAGTATGAAGTTCTACCTTTCTAGGGTAGCAAGTCTTTGAATAAGCACGTATACTGAATAGTGAAATGGAAACGCATGCAATCTATGCTATCTCCAATGCTATTAATTTGTTCCCTTTAAGGTGCGTTTTATAAACATATGTGAGCACGTTTGTCTTCCCTACTACTTAAGAACAAGGATCATTCTTCACTCATAAACTCACACTCTTCTTTCCATTGCCTTATAGTTATCTTTTCTCAGTAAAACTTGTTGAATTGAACTTTGAAAATATGGGACTTGGTTTTAGGAAACATTTTAGGGCTTCTGCTAAGTAGCTGTGGCAAGTTGGACAAGCCATTAAATTTTAATTACCCCATTTGTAAAATTAATAGAGTAGATGAAAGAATCTATGAGGTCACACTCGGTTTTTGCAAAAGCAGACATAGTTTACAGCAGTGCCCTATCAGTATTTGTGTGCTTAAACCTAATTGCCTACATTTTCTAATTTACTATAGACACATATATTTAAGTTATCAAAGTAGTTATAGAGTACAGCATATGACTTTTTCAGCTTACTTTATCAGTTATACATTCTTTCCTTAAGGGTTCACCCCCCAAAAAAAGCAATATAATTTGGTAATGAAAACACTGGTCCCTCAAGTCACTCTTTCATCCAACCCACCTTCACAACTCATTCAAATCCAGGAGCAAGTCTACCCCTGACAACTCTTGATAGTGGATATTTAAAGGCTGAACATATTTTCATTGCTGCACAGATACCTGAAATCTGGTAAAACTTTCTTTTTCTCCGGAACACATTTTCCTGTACTTTTGCACACTGCATAAAATTTTATAGAACATGTATGTACTTCTTTTCTACTATTCTTAATATATTAGTCATGAACTCTAGAGTCAGACGTCTGAGTTTATATACTAATTCTGATAATTATTCTGATTTGGGCAAGTTATTTAAACTCTCTTTGCTTCAGTTTTTCTATATATAAAATATGATAGTTTCTAACATAGGGGATTAAAACAAGAATGAGATAAACTTTGCAAAGTACACAGAGTGCTAGGCATATAATAATGCTTAATAAAATGATCATCTATCTATCTATCTAATCCCGTCTGCATTTTCAATTATAAGTTCCAATGACTGACATTTAAAAGTTCTGCAGTGTCCATGTAAAAATATTCAATGAAAGTCAGTAGATTTCAAATGAATGTCAGGATTTCATATTAATCCTGAACTTATCTTTCAAACTCTTGATTTGGGGAAAGTGTTCTGCCATAGGTCCAATTGCTAAATAATATCACTACCATGAACAACACATCTGCCACTTACTTATTGGGTACTTTACAATGTTTCTGAAGCACATTGATTGCGTTTGTTCCTAATATTTCACGAATATTGAGATGCCAGTTTAATAAAGAAATAGAGTTAGAGTGATTCTATAATATCCCCATGGTTACAGTAAGAAGTGGAGCCCAGAATAAAATGAAGGTCTCTAAAATTGGAGCCATGTGTGCAAAACTGTGCAAAATATCTCACTTTAGAGTAAGACACTATTTGTTGAAAATACTCTTATTTCCTTGAGGTCTACTAATTCTTTAAAATAATCTTGTATGTTAGGTGTTGCAGGGGCCAATCTTTAGTTTGTTTCCATGAAATAACATCTCTAAGGTCAGAGAACTGGTTACATTGTTTAAACCAGAATTCAAAGCTCAGTGTTCAGTTAGAATCTGACCACTGTCCTGTCTTGTTTTCCTACAGAGATTATTTCCTTTCTAGGAATGAATATGTGACATCTTGTCACAAAATAGGTAAAATACGAAGTGCATTTCATAAATCTAGAACTTAAGGCTTTAATTTTGATGTCAGCATAAAATTTGCATTTGCCTTCTCTGTTCCTATTGACAGATCCTAAGAAAAGAATCAATCAGAATTTTAGGAGGTCTGATGGAAATGGTTTCCTAAACTTGAAAGACTTGAATAAAAATAGAGTTTTTGCTTCAATTATATTTTCTTTTATGTTTGCAACTTCTTACAGCCACAAGACAAAGGTTTGACTTTTGCCATTTCTTCTAGATTTACAAGAGCTTCATCCATAGGAGTTTCACTTTCCATTTACTGATTACCTACTTAGTGTTAAGGCCCTAAGAAACTTAAAGACTTGTAGATAATTCTGGAGTTACCATTCCCATTTATAGATGAAGAAACTGAAACTCAAAGTTAAATAATGCTCAAGGTCCTGAAGCTACTAAGTAACAAAGCTATGATTCAAAATCAGTTTGTTCAACTTCAAATCTAGATGCTTTCCACTTTAGTACAAGCTACTTGTCTTTCTAAAAACGAAGTAATGAGTTGTCTATCTTCCTTAAGCAGATATAAATCTTTTAAATGTTAATCTCTGAACCAAAATATGGGGGATTTGTCAAAGAGCCTTACAGATTGTAAAGCCCATGTTGATGAGAAGGCCAAGCAAAATGATTTATCAACTGCTTTGAGGTGAAAATTTTTGTCACCTAACAATGAATATTCATTTAGGCCCTCTGGATAAAGAAAATGCAGTATCGTACACCCAGGTGCTAAATATTCACTGTGTAACATTTCAAAGAAATCTTTATTCTTGATCTCACCCAAAGACCACAACGCAATCATGAATCATGAATTACTTGTGTTTTGAATTCTCAGGACTGGGGTTGGTACTGAGCCACTCCAGTTGGGGGGTCAAGCACTAACAATGAACATATATTGTATTTCCCTGGTATGAACTTATTAGTATATAATTAATAATAAAATATTTTCTGTAGAAGATCATTCATTTCATTTCATCCTTGGTATAATTTGTGAAGTAAAAA
>PVJX010014849.1:0-43890 GCA_004027295.1 Dolichotis patagonum | reverse complement strand
CCAGAAGAACTGAAAACATCATACCACAGTGATATATGTGCACCCATGTTTATAGCAGCACAATTTGTAATAGCCAGATCTTGGAAACAACCTAAGTGCCCATCAACTGAGGAATGGATAAAAAGTTGTGGCATTTTTATACAATGGAGTACTACTCAGCTATAAAGAATGATCACATCGAGGTATTTATAAATAAATGGACACGACTTGAGACCATTCTCTTAAGTGAAATAAACCAAACTCACAAGGGTAAATACTATATAATCTCCCTAATATGAGATTTGATAAGAGTATATAAGACTTTTGGTAAGCATGAGTCCCCATCTCACAGCTTCGAAGTCTTTCAAAGTTTTCAATCGTCAGTTGGAATGGTTTTATCCTGTTTTGTTTGACTGTATCATACTTGATGATATGAATAGCAGTTTTGAAGAAAACAAAACATTATAATAGCTATTGTTGACTTAATATCATCCTTCTTGTAAGTTCTACCATGCTTTTTTTTGTTCTACTACCATTGGTTCTATCTATCACATTGTGTCGTATTGGAATTTGAATATGTGTGATAGCTCAAACAAATTTGTTTTCTTTTTTATCAAAAATGAGATATTATAGTACCCATTGAACATTTTCTGTTATTTGGTTCAGAAAGCCCTGTAATTCTTTCACTCTATGCATGGCTTTATACTATTGTGTTATGGTTGATATTGTTGTATTTGAAACTATGCTCAACTATAGCAGAGTGAGAGATATGGTGTTAGCTACTGTTGATGTCCAGTTGACTTAATGTAAAGTACTGTGTTGCCTATGTTGTCCTGTTGTGATCTGCTCTGTACTGCCCCTTTTTGTTTTATTGTCTTTCAAATTAAAAAAAAGAATAAATATAATTTTTTCATTTTTGTAATTGTGGATTACATTAAAAAAATAGGGGGGCGATGATGGATATCTACTGCTTCATGTTAAATTGGCTGGCTGTTTTTGGTGAAATTACCATTTTTTTCAATCATAATAACACAGTTGGACAGATTCTCCTGTACTATGATGGGGTTACGGCTCCACGATGGCACTCTATACATCTAACCCACCAAACACCATGGTTGAAGTGCACTGTGTGGTGGTTTGCTGACCCTCACCACCACGGGGCTGACTAGGTAGGAGCTGCGGCTTGCTGCTGTCCAGCATCAAGAGAGAGTACTACAGTGAGGAAAGATCAGAATTCACAGTCTGTCTCTGTGAAGTCTGTCTCTCATTGTTGAGATGTAGTACCTGGAACCCCAAGTTAAAGGGGGAAGGTTTCTTTAGCTCAGTTTTTAGAGGTTTCCATCCATAGTGAGCTGTCTTCAAGAGAAGGTGGATGTCAGTAGAAAACAGTTCATGGTGAGCAGAACACAATGAAACAACAGGTACGGCCACGGCTGTTTCTATCCATTATGTCTTATCCAGGCTTCTCAGGCAGGTAGAACTCACACCCTTAATCCTATTGCCCTTGAGCCTACAGTTGCACCATGAATAATGACTCTCCATATCACACAAACTAGATCAAGCCACCTCTAAAAAGTCCCATCAGTGACTGCAGGAAACTTTGGAGAAACATCTAAGTACAAGCTATAACATAATCAAAGCACATTTTCTACTGAGAGTGTATTACTGTCACACCATTTTAAACTAAAAACAAATTTAAAACAAATTGTCTTTTGTCAGAGTCCACCTGTGTTACTAATTGTATTCTACTTTTCATTTAAAAATATCCTCATTATATATTCTAAAAGGTTTTTCTTCCTTAAATATTTAAGAAGAAATACATTATCATTTTTCACATACATTTGGAAAATACTAGCTATAGTTGGTGCAAAGTACTGAATATGTTTCTCCAGTGATTTTTCATATATTAAAATCTCAATCTTCAACATGGTGGTATTACCTGGGATCTTTGGGAGGTAATTAAGTCATCAGAGTGGAGCCCTCATAAACTGAGTTACTGACCTTATATCAATGTTACAGTAGGGCTCTGTGGCCTTCTTTCTCGCATGTGAGAGTAAAGTGAGATATGTGTGATGCACACCATGGAAAAGGCTTTCACTAACCTAGCCTGGCATGTTCCTCTCCAACTTCCAAGTAGCAGAACTGTAAGAAATAAATCTCTGTTGTGTATAAGCCTTCCAGTATATGATACATTTATATAGAAGCCCAAACTGACTAATACACTTGGAATTTAAATGGATTCAAAATTATTTAATTAATGCAGAAGACAGTATCTCCTCACCAGTTTCTTCTCTCTCAATAACACTTTAACTTTCAGTTTAATCCTCAGTCTTACTCTCATATCCATAATCCCTTTTTCAACGTAGATATAAACATTTCTTGTTTCCTTCTTTCTTTCTTTTCTCTCTCCCTTACTACTTTTCTTCTTTCCTTCCTTTCTCTTCAGAACTACAGATGGAAGTGGAAGGCTGCATCATTATCTTTTTTTATTCTTCTTTTTAAATTTGAAGATAGAATGTCACAACTTTTCCAGGGGAACTTAGACTTGTAATCCTGCTCAGTGTTCCTCAGTTCCTGGATTACAGTCACACACCACTGTGCCAGGCTCTGCATGTTTCTTTTAATGTAGGCACTTAGTATCTCTTTGTGTGAAACCTTTGGTTAGAGGTATTTGAGAGAATTCATGGAGGAAAAATCATTTTATTTATTTTCAAAGTTAATTTTTGTGTATATGGCTGGATTTAGAAACTCAGGTACCCGAGTGGTGTCTGAGAAGATCTTTCAGATTAGCAATGGGTTGTCCTCAGCAATGTGAGTAGTCACCATCTGCTCCTGAGATCTTGAATAGAACAGAAGTTTAGAGAATGGATGATTTCTTAAACTCTGGCATTATTTGAAATGCAACACTGATTTTCTGAGACTTTCAGACTCAAATTGGAATCTATGTTATTGGTTTCTGAGTATCCCATATTTTGAACTGCAGAACTGGCTTTATTTTTATTGTGTTTCAACTTTGCAAATTGCAAATGGAGAAGCTTTTAGAGCTTTCGAAGTTGTGTGGAACAATACCCTATAATCTCTTGTTTTATATCCCTTCAGTTTGTTCCTGTGGATATCTCTGACTAACACAGACTTTAAACAGGCCTTAAAAATACATGTAACATGTTTATGTGGCCAAGCAAAGAGGGGTGAGAAATATTTCAGAGAAGAGCATGTGTGTGTGTGTGTGTGTTTCTGTGTAAGTGTGTGTGCATATAAATGTATATATACTTTTAGGCACTGGAGAATACAAGTAGATTTAATGTTTGAATATTTGTATCACATCTAGAAGTTTCACTTTGGCAATATCACTTTGATCTTCATCATTGTGTGATTTTAACAGATTAGTTTCTGCAGTATTATATAGAAATAGTGAAAAAGGGTTGTTAACTGAGAATACTTAGTAATGAATTCTGAATGATCATTATTTTTATTATACTCATGTAATGTGTTTAATGATCTATTTTTAATGCCACACTAATTTTCTCTATTTAAAATGTAGTGGTGTAATTCTGTATGAGACACTGAGAAGCAAAAACATAAAAGTTTAAATCTTGAATTAAAATCAATGTTATGTTTAATGAGCAATGTTACTGACAGATACATTATTAAAATATTCTGACCTAGGAGCAACAACATTTTCACGTGGTGTAAATAATCAAAGCAGAAATTTTTATTGCAATTGAGATATTCATTTTTAAATTAGTTAAAAGCTATGAATTCAGAATTAAAAGTAAAAAACTAATAATGATAATGAAATATTCTATTTCTTACATAATAAATTACATTCTTCAAAGGACACAACAATTATTTTTTAAGCCACAAGTTTGGTATTCTGTTAATAAAACTTAGCCAGGGGTGGAGGCACATGCCTGTAATTCCAGTACTCGGGAGTTTGAGGCAGGAGAATTATTGCAAATTCCAGACAAGCCTGGGCTACAAAGTGAGTTCAAGGCCAGCCTGAACTGCATAGTGAGAAGACAAAAAAAATTTAAATCATCATAAATAAAATTAACTTTATTCTTAAATGAGTACAATTTATAATGGTCTAGAAAAAAATTAAAGAACTTCTTGTTTATGAGGAGCACAAGGTCAGTATTTTTTTAAATCTAATATCAGAGAATAAACTTTACTTTTATATAATTGTAGGATATCTGCCAAATATTTATTTTGCTTTATTCTGTAAGTGAAATAAAATAAATTAAAAAGTGAAGTTTATGCATTTTCTGATCTATAGGTATACAGGGTCACAAGCCAACATTAATAAAAGAAACTTAAGGAATTTTATAATTTCATTTATAAACAATGAAAATATCTTTTCCCAAATGCAAAACATTATCCTAAAAATATTTGTAGTAAAATAAGAATGGAGATCTGCTTTAGTATAAAGAAGGACAATTTTGATTCATTTGTAAAAAAAGTCTGCTACAAATCATATGAGAAACCAAAAATGTAAATAAATTAAAAAGCAAAATAAAAGATGGTAAAAAAACAGGAGATGGGTCTTCTACAAAAGGTAAGAGAAGCAAAAGGTGGTGAAAAAGGGGAGGATGGAGGGGAAGGGGAGGCAAAAAAGAGCGAAGATGTGTTGGGTAGCTGTACCGTGATGAGTGTAATCATATGTACTGCAGACATGTACTCCTAAAAATAAAGTTAACAACTAAACTAGATGATTATTAATTATAGATATCAATTTCATTTTTATAAGATGTACAAGTAAACTGCATTTCCCTGTAACAAGAGTTTGAAATGGTGGAATAAGTACCTAAGGGTCAACAGTTGGGAGATAAAAACTATAATTTTTAGGCCTGCTGTAATAGCACCTGCTTACAGTCATTGTAGGATTAGCAGAAGCAGGCCATTGCAGACAAGGAGAATACAGCTGGGAGAGAGGAGCTGAACAAAATCAGTTCAATTCAATTCAATTTTAGCCTGTGCTCACAAGATTTGGCAGAGTGCAGTCAGTGGAGTACTGAGGGAAAAAACAAAACAAGACAAAAAAAAAAAAGACAGAAAGAAAACTCATTATAATGTTCTGTCCTGGAAAACTAGAAAACTGAATCTAGAAATCTGTGAATTCCTGAACTGATGGCAGGTGGCTATAATCTCAGGATTCTGGGAAACTGAGGCAAAAGGATCGCAAATTTGAATCTAGGCCGGGTAACTTGAGATCCTTTCTCAAAATTTACAGAAAGTCCAGGGTTGTAGTTAGCTCAATTCTAGCACTGAAACAACAACAACAACAACAACACCCCAAGAGCTATGATTCCTGGAGAAAATGGGGAAGTCCAGACTAGAGATACCGAGAAATGAAATTCCAAACTCTTATCTACGTAATTCTGATTCTCCTGAGAATCATACAAACACAGAAAAGACTCAACGTGCACTTCAGGCAAGAACTAACAATCGGACTAAAGGTGACAGATGCCACTAAATATACCTGAGTTTGAAATTCAAAGTTGGGCCGGGGATTTAGCTCAGTGGCTTAAGCGCCTGCCTGGCAAGCGTAAGGTCGTGAGTTCGATCCCCGGTACAAAAAAAAAAAAAAAAAAAAAAAAAAAAAAAAAAAAAAAAAAAAAAAAAAAAAAAAAAAAAAAGAAGTTCAAAGAAGTTCAAAGTTAATTGATAAAAGAAACAGTTTATTCTGAGAAAAATAATACAAACACAAGATAAAATTATCTAACACATGAAGCACAGTATAATAAATAATCAGGGGTAGAGCGTATCAACTGAGAACAGCCCTGAAATGACTCGAACAAGCGCAAAGATAAGAATTCTGAGTAGTGATACCAAAAATAGTTGAAAATAGACAAGTAGAAGTCCTAGATATAAGGAAATGCAATATCAAAGATGAATTTACAAGGTGTATTTAATGCACTAATGAATGTTACAACAGTTAATCATAAGCAAAAGAGAGAACAATAACAACAATAAAGATTGATTTAAAAAGAAGCACATAGCTCCAGGTCTGCATTTGCATGGATTATCATAACAAGATACTGTAGTGTAGATGAATTATTAATAGACACTTATTTCTGTACAGCTCTAAAGGCTACAAGTCCCAGGTCAGGCTTGGTAGGGTTGTTTTCTGCTCGGAGCTCCATTTCTCATGAGCACAGGGCTGATTTTGCCTTTGACTTCACATTGAGAAGAGAGCAGTCTGGTGTCTCCCTCCCTCCTTTCCTTCCCTTCTTCCTTCCCTTCCTTCCTTCCTTCCTTCCTCCCTTCCTTCCTCCCTTCCCTTATTGTTTGCTTTCTTCTTTCATTTTTAATAGTGTTTTTATTTATACACATTAGTGGATTTCACTTTGACACAGTCATACATGCCTGCAACATATCTTGATAATTTCTCATCAGTTCCCTCTTCCTCCCTTCCCCAACCCTGATCCTCTTCCTCTTCTGTAATAGTCTCCCCTCTACTGTCATATTCTGTCTCTGTCTCTCTGTCTCTGTCTCTCTTTCTCTCTCTCTCCTTCTCTTTGTTCTTTTGCTGGATACCTTATATGGAACCTTTATTATTTATTTTTTCTGGATTCCTCATATGAGAGAAAAAAGTAATCAAATATTTGACTTTCTGAGTGGCTTATTTTGTTCAGTATGATGGCCTCCAGATCTATCCATTTCCCTGAAAAGAGCAAAATGTCATTGTCCTTTATGGTAGGATAATAGTTCATTTTGATTATGGCTGAGCACGTGGGTGCACGCCTGCAATCCCAGTACCCTGGGAAGCTGAGGCAGAAGGATGACAAGTTTGAGTGCAGCCTGGGCAATTTAGAGACTAAGCAAGGCCCTAGCTCTAGATAGAATAAAGAACGTAGGGCTGCGGAAACAGCTCCAGTGAAAGGGCCTTGAGGGATGGAAGGAAATCTACTGATCCACTGCATATAGACAAAACATTTTCCTTGCTACATTCATTTGTTGATTGTATCTAGGCTGTTTTCATACTTTACTTAGCAAAATCAAATTGTAGCTTTAGTTTTTTCCTTGTTTTTATTTATTGTTTTATTTTAAAGAGAAAAAAGAAAAACAGAAAAGTCAAAAAGTAAATAAACCAAAAATAAATAACAAAACAGAACAACAGCAAAAAAACATAAGCTATACAGGTTTTCAAAATCAGATGATAGGAATTTAACAGTGGTTGTTATACTGCATATTGTTATCTTCAAAACAGTTGCTCAGGTTACCACATAAAGAAAAATAGTAATACAGAACAAAACATTGGATTTCGAAGATAAGATGGAAGGAAATCCCCCACAGTTGCTATAATGCGTATCGTTAATCTTATTGGTTAACCATGGTTCTGTCCCACCTTATTCCCACCTTGTGCGTCTCCTTTTTCCCAACCTTGAAACTGTCTCACTCCATGATTTTACTCTATAAAAGTCCCTAGAAAAGCAGAAAAGTCCCTGGCAACCAACTTGGGTCCCCTTCTGCTTCTCTCTCAGACAAACTCTTTCACTCAAAAAATATGTTCTGCTCTTAACCTCCATCGTTCCTAAAATTCATTCTTCAACTTTAGAGAACATCGTTCCTAAAATTCATTCTTCAACTTTAGAGAACACGTACACGAACGGGACATCTAGTAGCTTGGGAGTTTCTTTCCCCTGTATCAGTGACACAGCTTATTTACATATAATTGTGCCTTTTATTTAATTTTTTTTAAAGTCCCAATTCCTCTTATTCTCCCATTAGCTTCTTTGTCCATTTTCCTTACTTTGCTGATCCCCACAGCTCTCCGGGTTTGGGGACTGTGTCATCAAGCCAATTCTTGAAGTCCTCAGTGAGAGTGAGGAAGGGCCACATTCTCTCACTGTGCACCTTTGATCGTCCTCACAGCTCCTGCTAGTTCCTGTCCCCTCAGCTCTACCTTGGTTTCCCCTCCCACAAGGGCCACCTTTCTCAGTCCTGTGCTCCTGAAACGAACACGCAGGAGGAGTCTGGAAGGCTCAAGGACATTTCCCGTTCCTAGAGGGACCAAGTAGGAACAAGAAGCTAGGGTAGGGGATGGAACAGACCACAGTCCTTTACCACAAAGGAGGAAAACACAAAGGTGCTAAGCGTAGGCCTTCACTTTCACCGGCACATCCGGCCCAGCCATTCCCTTGGTCCAGATCTCCACAGTGTTCACAGGACCGAGGCAGCGGGGGTGACGAGGACGCTGATCATGCTGGCGGAGAAGTGGCACAGGATATTATCAGAGAGGTAAGCAGGTGGCACTGACAAGGTCGAGAGCCCTGATAGGGATGCACCTCTGCCCCACATGGGAACTCCTTCTTCTGTGGTGGTTCAATTCCTGCGTCTTGGTGGCAGCTGCCCTGGCCCGAGCTTGACTGGATTCTTACTGTGCACCAGTTGCATCCACAGTCGTGTCAACTGAGGCCCTCAGCAGAAAGCCAGAGTTTTACCATCATCCTCAGTCAGGTGCTCAAACAGCACTGTACAGAGGCCAAGGTGAGTGGCATAACACCGGTGGTTTGCCACAACAGGCCAGGAGACAGCCCTGTATAAATGGCTCCAGGCCTTCTGCCTGCAGGACGCTGGTGAGGACACAGAAACTGCTTTTGTACCTCTGGTTTTGGCATCTTCACTGCACAGCTGCATTGGGTTCTTCACCAGGCCTGAGGCCTAAACTAAGGCTGCGTCTTCCATCTAGGCTAGCTTGACAGACTTCAGGGAGGCATCAGGCTTCCGGTCCACTCCACCACCCCCACCAAAAGTTTTTGAGATGATAATGTGATTTTAATCTGCTATTTAATTGTACACTGTATTACACTTATTTGCTTATGCATGTTGAACCATTTCTTCATCCCTGAGATGAAACCAATTTGATCATGGTATATGATCGCTTTAATGTGTTGTTGAATTCTGTTTGCAAATGTTATATTGAGGGTTTCTGTATTTATATCCTTCAGGCATATTTTTCTAGAATTTTCTGTATTGTTAAGGCTCTATCCAGTTTTACTATTGTAGTGATACTGACTTCACTGAACAAGTTTGGAAGTATTTCTTCCTTTTCTACTTTGTGAAGTAGTTTAAGACTCATTGGTGTTAGTTCTTTAAAGTTCTGGTAAAATTTTGCAATAAACCCATTTGATCTCTGGCTTCTCTTCTATTTATTTAAAAATTTATTTTATTTTAAAAAGAATAAAATGAAACAAAACAGAATAAAGCCAATATAAACAAAACAATGAAAGTGATAAAGGGTTTCAAAACAGATAAAAGGAACTCAGCAATGGCTACCATAATGGCTCTTGTTAACTTCAAAATAGCTGCTCATTACCATCAGACAGAGGCATGCAAAATTAACCAATCAATACAAGAACTAAGTTTCTTCTTTATTCCCATTGTTATCTTTTTAGAAATTTCAGGTATGTGATCTTCTTTCTCCTATGTCTATGTCTCCTGAACTTGTTCTGTGTGGGCTGGAGGCCTGAGAGAATATTTTGCAGCTTAGTATTCACATTTTCCTCTGTTCCTCAGAATCATCCCATTGCTGCATCCTGGGTGCTTCCTGCATTGGCTGCCAGTTTCTCGGTGTCGGTGATTGGGTTCGGCTGGATTCCTCTCATCCAGGGTCCCTGAAGTGTTGGGGGTGCATGGAGTGGTAGTTCACTGATGCTCCTCCAATGGTGGTGGTGCCTTGGGGCACGATTTCTTCCTATTAAGTCCATTTGGTTCGGTCCATTTGGTCCTATTAAGTCTAGATTTGGTACAGCTCTGATATATCTTTGCTTATTTTCTGTCTAATTGATCTGTCTCTCAGTGACAGTGGGATATTATGGTCTCGTGTTACAATTGTGTTATTGTTTATTTGATTTCCATGTTTACCAATAACTCTCTCACATACTTGCGTGCTCCTGTATTAGGTGCATATAAATTTAAGATTGTTATGGCATTGGTGCTGTCTCCGGCTACTCAATGCTCACTGACTGCAATCAATCTTGTGTTATTCCTCTTTACTTTGTTTTGTCGCTATTGGATTGACTTCTCATGATCTTTTGCTATTTTTAGGATATCTTTCTTTTCATGATCACTAGCCACAATTCTGTTTAAGATCTGAAATGTTATCTTTTTCTTCATCCAATCTGTTGCATATACTTTCAGTGGAGGTTTTAATCTCCTGGTTCTTCTGTTTTTGGGTGTCTCGTGGCTTCTATTTCTCTTCTATGTTGGGCATTTTTGTTTACATTTTATTCTAAGCTCATGTATTCTTTTATGTGTGTCTTCTGTAATAGTTTTGATTTTAAGCATCATTTATTTTTGTACTTGAGATCATTTTCTCTATACCCTTTTCCACTTGTTTTTTCACTTCTGTTATTAGCATTTTAGAAAGTTCCAGTGCTTGACTTTTGCCTTCATCTATCTTGTTGTGCTCCAGGCCTGTCCTGGGCGGGCCAGGGGTCTGGGGTTGCATCTCAGCTCTGCATCTTGCCATTCTCTGCTTCTCTTTTTCCTTTTAGTTTGTCTTCTATGTTAATGCCTGTCATCCTCCTATGATATAGCTCTACCGCTAGCATTGAGGCCTCTCTCAAGGATGAAAGGAGATGTCTTTTCCTCAGGGATGTCCTCTGGATGTAGCTGGTTCTTTATAGCTATTCCGAGAACCTACCTTCCACTACAGTTTACAGTTTTATGATATTGTCCGTTCACACCCCAGAGATGTGCTGGGTAGGAAGCCAGTCTTGGCCTCCAGATGTGGGGACTGGGACTGGTCTTCTGTTGGTGGGGTTCTCTAGACTGTGACTTTTGGCTTCTCTCTGCTGCTTCAGATGCTTCCATATTACTGGCCTTGCTGATTACTTCACCTTCCAGAGATGTGTGTGCATTGGTGCACTGGGCTGTTGCCCTGGGATCTGGGGTTCCTGTTGGTCTTACACTCTTCCAGCTGGCCCACCCTCCAGCATTAGATGGAGGAGGCCCAAACTGCAAACTCACGACCTCATAGCCAAGACCACCTTTCAGTGTGTAATGGAGAGGCACAGAGCATGGACTTCTAGCCGGGCCACGCTCCGGGATGCAATGGCTTCTCTTCCTTGGGAGACATTTTATTACTGGTTCAATTTCATACCTTATAAATGATTTAAATTGTTATAGTCTCTTGATTCAAATTTTCTAGATTGTGTGTATCTAGAAAATGTATCCCCTTCATCCAGATTTTCCAATTAATTAGAACACTAGTTTTTAGAATTACTCCTAATATGTTGATTTTAATAATATTTGTTGTAATATCACTGTTTTCTTTTTTAATTTTATAAAAGATTTATAATATATTGCCTTTTCATTAAATACTATAAACAGAAGAGCCTATGACAGTATCTTTAAAGTTCTGGGGAAAAAAATCCCCTGCCAAGCTAGAATTCTATACCCAATGTAATCTGATTCAAGAATGAAGGCAAAACAAAAAGAACATTTCAGATACAATGATCTGGCCTGCAGATCAGTCCGTGGGTCTCACCTGGAGAGGGAATGGGGATGGGGGGATGGACAAGAGGAGTGAGAGACGGAGACAAGTTGAGCAGTTCCAATCAAGTCTCGTTTATTGAGGAAGTGAACATGGTTTATATAGGGTGAGGGCAGGAAATTGTCATCATCAGGCAGAGATGTTGTGGAGAGACTGGATAGGTCACAGTCATGTCCAGCCAGGCAGAGAGGATCATGGGTAATGTAGGCAGATGCACCAAATACCCACAGGAGGGTGGGATGGGGTGGCAGCCGTGAGGCTATCACGCTGTTCCCTACAATACAAGGGAACTAGCCAGGCATGCTGACACATGCCTTTAATCCCAGTACTTGAGAGGCTGAGGCAGGGGAATCTCCATGAGTTCCAGGCCCTTCTGGGCTACATAGTGAGTTCAAGGCCTACCTGAACTGCATGGAGACACTATCTCAATAAGAAAAAAAAATCTGATAGATGAAAGCAAAAAATTAAGGTGTTAGACACCTGCCATGTATCTTAAAGGAAATTTTCAAATAATATTGAATGATACCAGGTGAAAGCCTAAAACTTCAAAAAGCAATACAGAGTTTGGGCAGTCATAAATATTAATTTTGGTGATTTTTCTTCTTATTTTCATTGTAACACATATTAGTTAACACAAAATTATAACATTGCACCATGAGGTTTATGCAGAAATAATTCATGTGAATGACAAAGTTTGGCAATTGAAAGATTTTTACATTTTAAGGAGTACAGTTTAAAGGATTATTTGTTTAATGATAGTGAGAAGATATAAATAACTTTTAAAATCTTGAAGCAAATGTTAACATAATAAAAACAGAAATTATACAAAAATAAATATCATAAAATATATTAAAATAATTATGAATTTTTGAATAATCAAATTGAAATATAACAAAATTAGTAACAGAGTACAATAACCAGAGAGAGAGAGACAGAGAGAGACAGAGAGAGAGAAAGAGATAGACAAAGAATAAGAGAGAGACAGAGATAGACCAGTACCAATATGGGTACAAACTCATTCATCTCAGAGATTATATTAAATCCCTGTAAACTCATCAATTTAAAAGTATGAATAGAATATATAAAACAATTTATATGCTATCTAAAAATACACTGTTAATATAAAGAAATGGAATAAATTAAATGAATACAGAGTTTGAGTACCATTCTGACTAAGTAGTATACTATTCATCTCTCTAATTTAAATTTTTAAAGTGAACCAAATTAAAAGCATTAAGTACCATATTGAAGGATTTTGAAAAGTGAGAGAAACCAAGATGATTAATGAAGGGTGTCAAAACTTGTGCCCCAAACTGGTACATAGTGTGAGCAGCTAACAGGTAAAAGAGAGAGAATAGAAAATAGTTTTTTCTACTCAATGTGTCAAAAATATCACTTTGGCTAAGATTCTATAGGTTTGATGAAATATTACTAAATGTCCTGCCAACTTCTGTTGTTTTTGTCAAAATGAACAAATGTAACCTTAACAATCATGTGAAATGACAATGATCAGGAAGGGGTAAAATACCTTGGTTATTAAAAACAAGGAAGTAAGTCTTGGTTTTCTGGCTGTGATTAGGTGATATGGGCCAGGTTTACACTCTTGCCTATAATAACTAATTATAGATAAGATATATTTATATGATGATGCTTTTCTAGAGATAAGACACCAGCAACAAAAGTTAGTAATACTTGAAGTATTTTAAGTGAGATATACCATGCATTTGCTTCAGCTTACTAACTGGGGAGAATTGCTATACTATAATGTAAAGGAAGTGATACCAAGCTTAGCTCAACTGTCTCCATAGCAGATTGAGGATCTGTGTAGGGAAAGGCAACCAGAATCCACAGGGTAAGGCAGCAAATACTAGAAAACTTCACAGATGATGAATTCTAGATGTCCCCAAAGTCCCTCTCCTTAAGTGTTTGGTTGAATAATGATGAGTGTAGTTATTCAAAATCTGGGGAAATGTTTCTGAAAGCAATAGAGAGAATAATTCCTGCAGTCAGACAGTCAGCAGTAGTGCTCTGCTGCCAGATTGGGAAGACTTTAGAATTCAGGAGACATTACGTCATTACTATCCTCATAGTAAAAAACAAGCAAACAAGTAAACAAAAAATAGCTCTTCACTATCTACTACTCTCATATTACCCAAAAGAAGATTGCAAATTTGAGAAAGATTTCAAATAATTTTTAAAACTTTAGTAATAGCTTAACTAAACCCTCAAACAAAA
Organism: Dolichotis patagonum; assembly: GCA_004027295.1. Taxonomy (NCBI): domain Eukaryota; kingdom Metazoa; phylum Chordata; class Mammalia; order Rodentia; family Caviidae; genus Dolichotis; species Dolichotis patagonum. The sequence continues at coordinate 30,176 of PVJX010014849.1, read as the reverse complement.
CTAAGGAGTAGCTAAAGGAATGAAAAAAAAAAAAAAAAAAGAACTCCCCGTGCTTAACAAGGTAGGATTCATAATAGCTGGTATTCAGTTAAGTATAATTGATAACATAAGAAGAAGTAAGAAAAAATGAAAAGAATAGCCAAAATATTAGACAGCAGTGATAGTCAGTAGAGAAACATTTCATGTATTACGTATTACTTCCAACTGTATTCTACATATTCAACAAAATAAAGGAAAAAACTGAACATGTTAGATAGAGGCATGAAAAATATATTAAAAAATTCAAATTAACTTTTTAAAGATGAGAATGATAATATTTGCAATAAATAATGTACTGTACAATATTAATGACAAACATGGAAAAGCAGCTGACTAGTAACTTTAACGAAACAAAGTAGTCAAAATGACAAATAAATGAGGAAACAGACTGACCAAAATGTGAAATACTTTGATATATTGGAGAATTGCAATCCTTGACTGAATAAATGAAAGACAGAAAAACTTATTTGAAGAAATATTGGCACAAGATATTACAAAGCTGATGAGAATTATAGGAAATGCGGGATCTTGAAGGCCTAATGATCAAAAGTACAAAAATAAGAACAACAAAAGCCCTATAACAAACTGAAACATAGTGTTCAAAAATAGGGAAAAGCAGAAAAGCTTAGCCAGACAGAAATAAATGCTACATACTGAGAAACAAAGATAACAAGAACAGATTTTTCATCTGAGATAACTCAAATAAGATGATGTAGAATAATGTTCCAAAGAATAAGAACAACAAAATGAACAAGAAACCAAATATTAATCTAGAATTCTATGCCAAGGGAAAATATTTTTTCATATGAGTGTAAAATACTTTCATCAATTGAAGGCAGAAAACAGTTAACATTCACATAGCTGCAGCACAAGAAATTTCAAAGTAAAAAAATTTAAGCAGTAGTAAAATGATATTGAAATGATCAAATGACAAAAAATAATAACTACATGCATAAAGATATATGTATTTTCTTTTTATGCAATTTCTCTGTGTTAGTTACTTTTCTTCTTGCTGTGACAAAATACCCCACACCCAAAGTTAAAGAGAGAAAGGTTTTTTTAGGTCACAGTGTTTAGTAGTTTCAGTCTATGATTGACTGTCTCCAAGGCAAGGTAGGATGATACAGGAGAAATATTTCATAGTGAGCAGAAGGTCACGAAATCAAAGGGACAGCCACAGCTCTTTCTAACTCTTATCCCTTATCCAGGCCAGTCAGGGTGGGCAGCACTCACACCCTTAATCTAGTGCCCTTGAGCCTACAATTACACCATGAATAATCAGTCTGCATGTTACACACACGAGATCCAGCCAACTCTGAAAGAGCCCCACCTATGACTTCATGAAGCTTTGGGGGACATCTAGACAAAAGCCATCACACTCCCTAAATAATAATTAACTTTCTATAAAAATAATATATTGTTGGGTTTTTAACTAACACATGAAAATATGAAGGTAACAAATGAAAGGGTCTTACACTGTCAGTGAACTTTTTTGTCACGTTTGAAATAGCCTGTGTTAAGGGTATATATAATAAATTGCAAGCACTGTCAGAATAGAAAGTCAATTATAGCTGATAAGTTAAGAAAAAAGACCAAAAGGAATCCTAAAAATAAATATTGAATAAAAGAAAAAATAGAAATAAAATGGGAAGTGGTTGAACATGTACAGTAAGCAGAATAGAAATAAAATATTAAGAGTGTAGATTTAAACCTAATCATGTCAAGAATCAAATAAAATATAATATCCAGGAGTCAGTCAACTTTTTCCTGTGAAGGCTAGCTAGAGCATTGTAGTCACTGTATGTTGTATGGCAACAGTTCAACATACACAGCAGATAGATCCCTGCATGGACACTGACTGGATTTGGTGCTTAGGATGTTTAGTTTACTGACCATCAGTTTCTGACTTGGATTAGAAGTCAGACACTGCAGATTTGGGTAGAAATCCAGACCCAACTTTTTGCTGCATGTAAGAAATTCACTTTACACACAGAAATAGATTAAAAGTAATAAAATGACAAAGGATAAAGTATGTCAATGTGAATCAAAAGAATTGGGGCAGTTACATTGCATTTGTCCCTTTTGCTTTATATCTCCAAAAGAATTTTCAATTTTTAGTATGTGGTAACAAAACACTAGAAATTCTCTTATTTGTCTTGGCTACTCTTGTGAAGTGATGGATTTTCCATGGGTATTTTAAAGCATTCAAAGACCATTCTACACAAAGAGAAACATTCTGAAATGATAGTGATGAACTAAAAGACAAAACAGTGCTCTCAATGGTAAAGATATAAATCAAACTAAGTGTCTATTAGATGGCGAATGGATATACAATTGTTTAGTGATTGATTATATCATTTCCCTTCTCTTAAATTTTCAGTGTTTGTTTTGTAATTGTGTTTTTAATTGTTTAAGCTTGATTCTATGTTTGAAATTCATTACACAATTGAAAAATTTTAATTTTGCAATGTGCATAAGTTGTTGAACTTTGTTGTAGCCTCACTAGCGTGTAATTGAAACTTGCACTGGAAATATCAACTATATATTTTGAAGGTTGCTTTTATTTAGCTTCCAAATATTTTTTGCTGGAATTTTTGTGAATTTTCTTTGAAATCGTATTATTCATTGTTAATTGCTTTTACTATGCCACAGTATGTAATGTTCATCATATAAAATTTAAAATTCAATATATTTATTTTTATTTTTATTTTTTTTTGGTTTATTTGAGACAAGGTCTCCCCATGTAGTCCACAGTGGCCTTGAACTCACCCTGTAGCCCAGGCTGGCCTTGAACTTGCTTTAATCCTCCTGCATCAACCTCCTGAAAGCTGCAATTACAGGGGTGCACCACCGTGCCCTGCCTAAAAATTCAATTTTTAAAACAATAATATTTAATTTTTTTCTCTGGATTCAGGAACAATTTTCTGTAATTTCAAAGATTAAAAGTAAAATGCGTTTTATTAAAGGTAAAATTGAATATAGTAATGGTGTATACCTAGCATATTTTACTACATCTACAAATGCACATGAATTTTTATGTACATATCTAAAATAGAAAATAACTGCATGATTTTAAATTCATAAGGGTATATGTGTGTTCATAACTAAACCATAAAAACTTTGGGCATTAACTGTTCCTTTATTACATGTAATTTTAACTTTTCCCTGTTACCTGACAAATGTTTCATGATATTTACATAATTATTTGTTCAGTATTCAAGAAATGTATACTGAATCTTACTATGAACCAGAATTGAATAGGCCTTTGGAGGTTTGCTTTACATGTACTGTTGCTTTTAGCCTCCATGTAGTAGAAACCAATGTCTGTATTACTAAAGGCCTATGGACTTTAAATAAATTATTTTTTGAGTTGCTAACAACTGTGAATAAATATTTGTTTGTATTTTACTTTCAATATAATTAAGTTCCATTATTAAGTAGATTGATTCTAGGCTCTGGTCTCATGTTGATTATTTGGAAATTTTAATCACTCATTAAGTCATTAAGGTGATTGTTTTGCTGAAGGGTGATGATGTAATTAATGATTTAAATGGATTTCATCAATTATATTTAAGAAGTCAACTCATAATTCTTTCAAAGGCAAATAAAATTCCCATTCCCTGTTATTCTCTCCTGTACAATGATGAAAGATAGATCACTATTCCCTTGAAAATAGATGCAGATACTTAAATTGTTATTTTTTAATTTTAAAATGGAAAACATAAAAATGATGATATGTAAAGTATTTTTATAAAATAGGTAAGCTACAGTCTTTTTTTTTTTGGTACTGGGGATCGAACTCATGACCTTGCGCTTGCCAGGCAGGCGCTTAAGCCACTGAGCTAAATTCCCAGCCCCAGTAAGCTACAGTCTTAATATGGGTAATATCTGCAAACAGTCTTAATATGGGTAATATCTGTAAAGTTGATTGAAATCACTCCAGCATTATTTTAATTTTTCTAAAAATTTTATTTAAAGAGAAAAAATGAAACAAAACAAAACAGAAAAAAGGGTAGCAACAATACAGAATTCCAAGGAAAAAAGGAAAAGAGCAACAACAAAAAATCCTAAAAAATTATTACTTGACAAATTACATACTGACTTCTTGGAAATAGTTGTTCAAATTACAAAGTTAAAACATGTAAAGTAGACATTTAGTGAGACTGTTAACAAATATACATGCGATTATATCAAAAGGGTAAAATTAAACAACAAAACAGAGCAAAGCGGATCACAAGAAAGCAATGTAAGAGACATAAATTTCAAAACTAGACAATCAGAGATATTCACCTCCATCACACTGACTCTTGTTTTCTTCCAAATAGTTGTCCATATTGTCACATACAGGGAATTCACATGAAACAACATAGCATGGAATTGATCCAAGCAGGACAAGGAGGGCACTTCAGGTCTTCAAGACCAGACATTAGGGAAGCCAAGAATGGCTGTCATAATGTCTCTCATTCTCCTCAGTACAGCAGTCCATACCTTCATATGTGTTGAACTTAAACAAGACAAAGCAAGCTAAAATCACTTTGAACAAAAAGTGATAGTTTTGCTGGATTTCACATCATGACATTATGTGATCAGCACTGGGTATTGTAGTGTCTCTTTTTATTCAAAGTAGTTGTTCATTTCAACATGTGTTATATAGTTGGTTCTCGTAAACTGTTTATAAGCACTACGCATGCATGTGTCTCTACATGTATGTCTATCATTTTTGTATTACAGGGACAAACAAAACAAAGCAAGATAAACAAAACAATTCCTAGAAAAGCATGAGGCAAAAACATCACATAAAACCACAATACAAGGGGATCTACAGTGGTTACCATTATGTCTCAGCAGTATATAACAACATTAATAAAAACGAAGCATTGGAGACATTATAAGACTTCAAAAGCAAGTAATAATCAAACCAGAGTGGGTAACTTAGTGAATCTTGTCATCTTCAGTGTAGTTGCCTATACTCTCAGACTTGATGCTATCAATCATAACAGATTTAAATAAAATCAGTCAATACAAAGTAGCAATCCAACAAACCAGATTCAAATAAGATCTGTCATAATAAGACAGTATAAGTTATAAAGGGCTTCAGATAAACTTGATAGGAAAATGAGGGATGATTACCATAATATGTCCTCTTATTTTTGGGATAGCTGACTGTGTCCTCAAGTCTAGTGTAAGTAGACAAACTGGAGCAGCACATAATCCATCCAAGCAGAGTGGTGAGAATAATGTAAATTTTAAATCTTATTACCCAATTAACAATATCCTCTGCCTCCCTTTTTTAGACAATTCCTCCCCTTTCACTCCCATGGGGTGCAATGCTTGTTTTGGGTCCCACTGCCTCCCTATATAGAGCATCTCAATGGACCCTATCTCCTGATCTACTCTGCCTGTGTTTCTCTCTGTTAATATTTAAAGGCCATCTATACTAGAGATTATAGCCAATCTTCTCTGCCTTATTTCTGCTATTCTATTTTTCTGCCATTGATAGTCTATTTTTCTCTTATACTCCACTGTCTGCCTCGTTCACTGAGGCCTCTCTGCCACTGTTTCTGAAATGCTCGTATTCTTGTTCTCTCTCTCTAGAATGTCCTTTAGTATTTTTTGTAGGGTTGGACTGGTGGTCACAAATTCTGCTAGTTCTTCTTTGTCTTGGAAGCATCTTGTTTCTCCATTAATTTCTAGAGAGAGTTTTGCAGGGTACATCAATCTGGGCTGGAGATTGTTCTCCTTCAGTGTTTGAATTACTTCACTCCAAGCTCTTCTTGATCTGATGGTCTGTGTGGAGAAGTCTGCCATGATTTTGATGGGTTTTCCTTTATAGGTGCTCTGTTTCTTTTCTCTGATGGCTTTTAATATTTTGTTCTTATATTGAATTTCTGGGATCTTGATTATTATGGGTCTGGGTGTAGTTCTGTTTGGGTTGTAGGTGGCTGGAGTTCTGTATGCGTCATACATCTGCATATCATTTCTTTTTTCTATGCTTGGGAAATTTTCCTTAATAATTTCTGTGAATAGCCTTTGTAATTCCTCTGTTTTGATTCCTGCTTCTTCATTCACATGCTTTATTCTTAAGTTAAGATTAAGATTCTCTTGTCATCTTCCAGTCTTTGTATCTTTACTGCCTGCTCCCTTGTTATTTTTAAGAGATCTTCCCTTTCATGATCACACATTGCAAGCCTGTGTTCAATTTTTGATAGTCTATCTTTGGTTTCTTTCAAACAGTTTTGCCAGCTTTCTATGTAGTCTTTAGTTTCCTGATAATCTTTTTGAATCTGCTTCATGAATTCTAGGTTTTTTCTGTAATCTTCATTAAATTTTTCTCTCCTTTGTGTTCCTCCATTCTTCTGTCTGTATCTTCTTGAGATTTTCCCAGCCTTTCTTTTATTAATCTCCTTATCTCTTGTTTAATTTGAATTAATATTTTAGTTTTGGTCCTGCTTACGAGGTCCTGAAGACATCTCTTTATGTCTGCTACCGCTGTCTTTGATGTTGCATGTTTGCTGCCCTCAATCTCTTTTGTATTTACCTCTCCTGGATCAATGTTCTCAGGGTTGGGGGCTGGGGTTTTTTTCTTATTTCTCCCTCTTTTTGTGTTTTTGGTTCCTTCCTTACAAGTGTACAGTGTAATTCCCAGATCCTTTTCTTGTTGGTTAAGGCTCCTCTAGAGGGCGCAGGCTAGGAGCTTTTGCCCACTTCAATAGGCTATCAGAGATTAGAATTCATGCACGGGCAGTGTGCGCTGGCTCCTCCCCTCCAGGCCAGTCAACCTTTGCAGGCTTTCACTCTGTCTGTGTGTGCCGATCTCAGGGAATTAATTTGTAGTGACTCACTGGGTCCCGGCCAGGGGCGCAGCCTAGTCTAAGCATATTCCACCAATCTGCTTGGCGAGGGGAGCAACCAACTGAAGCCACTTCCTTATGGAATTAAGGCTCTCCTGCCCAATACCAACATGTCATCCAGTCGGTTTCCCCTTTCCCATGGGAGGGTCTTATTCCCGTCATTCACTGCGTGTTGATGCCAGTCCCTGAAAACTGCTGGTTTCCCCTACCTCTGATTTCAGCACAGTTGCAGTGCAAATTCACGGTGCCTCTGGTTTGTCATTTGCAGGGCCAGTCCGGGCGAGCCGCATGCAGGGCTGTTCAGTTCCGAGCTCCAGCAGCTCAAGCCAGTCACTTAGATGTGGATTGTTTGGATTCAGGCAGCTCAAGGAGGGCGCTGTGCTCGCTGATCTTAGCTCCTCTGATGGTAGCCCCAGGACCGCATATTCGAGCAGTTTTTTGCACTTTAGTTTCTTCCTGGGTTGTGAGAGTCCATCTCTCTCTGTTTGTCTCTCCAGGGTGTTTTATTCTGGCATTTGAGCTGTCTCTCCCAGAGAGGGTCCCTCTCCTGCTATCTACTGGTCCGCCATCTTTGGACTTCTCTCTATTATTTTAATTTTTAAAATAGTTCATCATGAGTTTCTTAGAGAAAAATCATACCACCACTTATTTAGTCTTACTGAAAATGGGCTATAATTATTACTATATTCTGTTATTTACTCAATTTATTTTATGACATTATTAATTTATACAGTTTAAAGAAATGAAGGAGGTAGAATATTTACAAAGGATTTAGTATTCTATATTAATATTTTGTATGTGTCCACAATTATAGAAATATTTTTGATGTAGACAAAGGACTCATAGACTACATTCAAAACTTATGAGTTGACATATGGAAAGACACTTTATGTTTTTCAAATATCTCTCAATATTTGTCTCCTATTCCATCTGAAAACACTGAGTCCCAAGTTTTTAAAGCTGTGACATATAAAGCCTCTATTCTCTAGTTTAATAATGGATATGACAGTTTGTTCTTTAAAAGAGGCTTTGTGATATCTTTTGTTAGCTTGCTATTTCCTTCTTTAGCATAATTCTTTCCAAAACTGACAATGTTTTAGAAAGATAGGCTCTAATTTTTTTATTTTGAAGTGGATGAAGATATTTAATTCTAAAGAAAAGTAGAATAATTGTCAAGTATTTACAGATAGAACTATTCAATAGTATGAGACACATAAATTGTTAGAACAGGTAAAAAAATCTAAGCAGTAGCTTTTCCTTATCATATAAAAATGCAATATAATCAACCTTCAAAATTTCAGAGCAAGGGAATAATTATATAAGATGTATTAATTTTGTATTGAGTACTTATTGTATGCCAGTCACTTTTCTAATTGTTTTATAAGAACTAGTTTATTTAAACCAGAGTTTTTCAATCTCAACTCTATAAAGATTTTGGGTCAGATAATTATTTGTAATAAGGATAATCACTTGTGGGATGTTTAGTAATATATTTAGCTTGTACTTAGTTAATGCCGTGAGCAACCCCCATCATAAGCCCCTCCTTGAACTTATAGAAACCCAACATTTCTCTAACCATTGATGAAGTATGCTTGGGAACATTTCTTTCCTGTTTTATATCTACTGATGTAAGATCTGAAAAAGCTTTATCAAATTTGCTCCATAGAGATTTTTAACAGGATGAAGAGAAAGATGGCTTAAAGTAATTTTTCCAGGATAACCAAACCAGAAATTTGACAAGATTCAGTCTATGCACTCGAATGTTTTCATTCATGTTCATAAGTACTACATGATACTATCTCTCAAACACATCCCTAAGAGAAACAAGAATTTATATCATTGATTTGAGAAATTGACCTTTAAACAAATATGATTTTTTTGGTGCATGCTATACACATCACATGTATTTTGAGAACGGAGAATTATACCTGATAATATCTGAGAAAGATTTGAGGAGGTATCATTTGAGCTGATTTTAAGTTAGGCTGAGACCCATCCAGAGACATGGATTCCAAAGCCGTATGTTGTTTTGTGGTAAACATTACCTACATATTTACAAGCTGTTTTGTGCTTTCTGTTTTCCTGAGTTTTCTATAAATGGATAACAAAAACAGCAACAATAAAACATTTAAAAAAGTCCCAATGTCAAAATAGATGACCCAGTTATGCTTGACTTACTTTGCAAATTACGCTGTCCAGTCTTGGCGTGATTCATTCCAAGTCTGGGGCTCTGAGGATAATATAGTGGTAGTATGAGTTGAATTTGTTGATTTTATAACAGTTCTTTTTTCTTATTCTGGTTTTAAAAGCTGTTCATACACTTACGCTGACCATAATTCTTTCAACCAGAATAGTTATGAGCCCCTGATGTATTCTAAACGACCTAAAGCACTAGCTTTCAGTTCCAACTGATATGCGTAGGAAACATTAGGGACATTTGTAGGGGATAGTAGCACATAACTTGTAAAATATTCTGGGAAATCACTTAATGAGGAGCTACAATGTCAATCCAGTTTGGGGGGGGATATAGCCAACTCTTGAGTAATCTGTATTCTAAGTATGAAACAGTTTCCTGAATTTACTTTCAGTTTCAGGAATTGTCTCTACTTGCTATTAGTGCTGTCAGATTTCTATCTGTGTTAAGTATAGCATGAGCTCAGGACCTGACTTTACTTCTCTGAGCCTCATGTCTTTGACAATTACATTTGCAGTTATGAGGAAATTAGAGATTATATACAACTGAAGCTAGATATCAACTTACATATTCTAAAAGTAAATAAACTATTCAAATTCATATTCTATTTTGAAATTTGGTAACAGGGACTATTTTGAAATTTGGTAACAATTTCACTTCGACAGTTATGTACCTGGACCATTCTGAGATTCCTTTTCTGAAATGCATTGTTCTCATCTGCACTGAATGAGACAGGTGGTTGAATTTTAGATGTGTAGAATGTAATGCAATAAGGTTTAAATTTTCTTCAATGTTAATACTTTAATCACTATCATTTAAAATACTTTGTGATTTTTTTGAGGTAGAACTATATTTTGAGAACGAGATGATGTCAAAAGGTTAAAATTGAGATATGGCTATAACTCACTGTTAAACACCCCATCTTTTATTTTTTTAAACCATGAAAAGACCCTGACTTCAATCCTCAGCACACAAAAACAAAAACGTGGTAAGGCTGAAAATCCTAAACAACAAAATACTGAGGATTTTTCAATATTACTTCATAAATCATTTACTGTTGCTCTTTCAAGCACATTGAATTTTATAGGATATTTTCTAGAATCTGTAGTTGGATATGAATCTTACTAGTAAATGATAGCTTCATTAATTAGAAAGTGAGAATTTCAAGAAGAAACAAATTTCTAAGAGCATAGCAAAGTATCCCACTTATAGACTTACCTGAAATCTAACTCAAAGTCAATCTGAGAAAAGTAAGCACTGAACATGAGCCAGCATATCTTTTGATATGTAATACCTCTCATTGGTTTGTAAATATATTTCATATCAAGACTTAGACTTCCTGACTGCAGGAGACAATGTTTACTAAAAGACTAAACCAATAAAATTGATTGATAAAAAGATGAAGAATGTGTTATAAGATAAACCTCCAGTGAGATCATTGCTACTTTTATATTTTAATGTATTTATTGCCACATTTATACATAACTTCCATATGCCTGCACCAGAGTATGTCATAAAAGTTATGATATTAAAATTTGTATAAAAGATGCCATTTTATAATTTATCACTCAAGTTAGATTTTTGAGATTTTTCCATATTTATACACATACACAAAATTCAGTAATTGTATTTCTGTAAAGCAATTCATATATGAATAAACCACAATTTACATTTGTACTCAAATACTGGAAGGTACTGAGGTTATTTATGACTTATTAGTATGCCAGTGCGTACCATAATGAACATCCTTGTAAAGCGTGTTCTATTTCAATGTGTAAAAGATTGTCTTTAGCACAAACACGGAGTGAAATTTCTGATCATAAAGTACAAACAAGTTTAACTTTACTAGCTTTACAAATTGCTTTTCAAATTAGTTTGTGCCAATTTGCACTTCTTAAAATAGAATAATGAAGTTCTCTTTCTCTCCCTCTTATCATTGTCAGAAATTGCTGTTATCAAATTTTAAATTTCTGCCAATTTTGAGAGTTGTTAGATTGTGTTTTACTTTGATATTCCATATGTTTTGACATTTGAAGTACTCATTAATCTTAAGTTCTATATAACCAGTCATTGTAATTTTTATTTCTTTATATAACTAAGAGCTACTTGGGATGTGTGAAATTAATTTGATATTCTGGTAGGGAGTGGATGAGAATGGAGCAAAGTTTGCATCCCTCGCCAGAGATATTCACTGAGTCTCAGGCTGTTGGTGACCAAATTCTCATGCAAGGGACCAGGGAAATAGAAACCTCAAAGTACTACAGCTCTTATTAGATTACATTTTTGTCTTTGGGAGACAATAATGAGGGAACACCAGGCAATATCTTTTGGAAGCTTTACCAAGTGCTCACAGGAAACGTTCATTATATAATGTGAAACTAAACAGAGCTGCTTTTACTAAACTCACACAATTTTGAGAGGAAAATTATTGGTCACAGGTATGTTTCCTATGTGCAATGGGTTTAGCAATATTTAATAAGATAGAATTAGAGGGCCCAAGTATATATCTCAGCGGCATAAGCACCTGCCTTGCAAGTGCGAGGTCGTGAGTTCAATCCCCGGTACAAAAAAATAAAAGAGATAGAAGTACAAATGCAGGCATCTTATAAATGATCTTCCATTTTAAAAAAATCATAGAAAAAAAGACTTCTTTTTTTTTAAATCACTAGATCTGCCCTCCCTAAAAAAAAAAAAAGCGGCACCAGCAGATGTTAGAAGAGGTGAGGAAGTTCATAATCCATTATGTGATGCTGTAGCAAAATATAGGCAGCTGGATATGTACTGAGTGGTGAAAATATATGAAGCTGGATATATGCTGAGTAATGAAAGTAATGAAAATGGATTTTGTGACTGGAAAGTTCACATACCAAGGTTAGGCACTGGGCAAGGATCTCTCTGTTTACATTTGACATGATGGGGAAGAGAAAGGGGAAATAGTCTATGAGAAGAGGTCAAGAACACAAAGTGTCCTCACTTTGTATCAGCTCACTCTTGTGAAAATTAATTTGGCTTCATAAACGTACCCCTGTCTGACCAGACAGACCTTGACAATTCTGAGTGTGGCAGGACCATTGTCCAATAAACATTCCACTAGGCTACACCTCTTAAAGTTCTTCCCATGCTATTACACTGGAGACTAAGCTTCTAGCATGAGAACGTTTGAGAGACATTCTCAACTAATATGAAAACCGTAGCGAGGAAAGTGAGAGAAGGCCTTTATGCCCACTTGTTCGTCTTTAGGAGGTGCTAATAACTATTGTTCTCACTGTATGTTTTTCTCACTATGACATGTGTTTTTTGTAGGTTATCTGAAGTATCTGATATATGTAAATATAAATGTAGGGAAATAAAATTTTTGAGAATATTCTTTTATTTAAAATTCAGGTGAATTATTTTATTTTGAGCAGAAATTCACCCAGTGTCAACATGATGCAAATGAGTATGATAGACTGTCAACTTCATCTCAGAAACTCCTACCAACATCCAAAGTCTTACTGTACAGAAATAGTGGAAGCTGTAAATAAATTGGCAAGCTAATTCCTTCTGTGACCTTCAGGAGTTCGAAGTTTTAATTTTATCTTTCACTTGTCCATTTTGGAGAAAGCAGTCTTCTGCTTCAATTTTCTGTGTGGCTTAAATTGCCATAGTGACATCAAATTCTACATTAAATCAGCCTTCCTAATAAGTGTAGAATGTCACACATTAACAGTGGCAACTCTAAATTTTTCATTAGAAAAACCTAGAGAGCAGAGTTGAGAGTTGAAATGGGTGAGTTGCAAAGTATTCAACTGCATTGTAAGGTAAAACAAAAAGAAATTCAAAATCTCAGACTTTATGTTTATTTGTGGGAAGTTTGATAGAGGCAAAGAAGGTGAAGAAAGAAAAAACTATTTTGAAGCACTGAATGCTCCCATGACTGTCTTCGACTTTGGAAAAGCTTTACAAGACTATAGAAAACAGGAAATTTCCATGTATCATCCAAAGAAGAATTTGAGGAGCAATAATATATTTTATTTGTTGTTTAAAGAAATCTTCCAGTAATTTTTAGAATTAGGAAGAGAATACATTTTTCCTGGTAGAGTTCAATGTATTGGAGCAGCGCAGAATGAAATCAGCATTTGATGATGAATGCTTCAAGGAGAGTGTTTATGAAGGTCAGACAGCTCGGTGAGATTCCCACAAGAAATAGAGCTCTTCGATTTCATAAGCATGTCACAGGATAGGAGTTTGAGCAGTAAGCCCTGGGAAATATTCTACATTTCAGAGGAGAAGATAAATAACGCACTGTCTTTCTGCAGTTTTTGCATATGAATAATGACATGGTTGAATGGAGACTTTTGATTCCACAATTTTTTGTTTCATTGTTTCTCTCTGCTCAACTCCAAACTGATTGTTTTGCCTTTGTCATTATATTTCTTGCTCAGTTGATTGTTTCTTGTTCTTTTCTTTCTTTCTTTCTTTCTTTCTTTCTTTCTTTCTTTCTTTCTTAACATTGTTACTGTTTATTCTTATATGGTTTTCTCTAGTCTTGAAATTAAAAAATATGTCTGCCAAAAATATTTCATCTGAGAGTCTATTATGAAACCTGCATTACAGGAAAAAAAACTGTTTTCTGATCAAGAAATGGTTCTGCAATTATTTTTTTTTTTATTTTTATTTTTGGTACTAGGGATCAAACGTACAACCTTATGCTTGCCAAGCAGGCACTTGTACCACTGAGCTAAATACCTGGCCCATGATTATGACTATAAATGTTGATATTTTAGCCAAAATTTTTCTTTCTCAAGTATAATATTCATAGTTTGAATTTCTTGGATCATTACAACAAGTTTATTTTATTCTTCATGTTTGTCTTTTTTTTTATCTGAGTTTAGTTTTTTCTGTAGTTAAGGTATTTATTATGTCATTTTTTAATTTTAAAAACCAAAAATGAATAGAAACGATACAGAATTTCAAAACAAAATAATAGGTAAATAACACTGGTTAGTATATTGCCTATTGTTATCTTCAAAGTAGTTATTCAGTTTAAAAGTTATGGCTATGAAAAAAATGATCAAACAATCAGACAAAGCAAGCACAAACTGTTCTTTTCGATGAACTAACAGAGATTAGTAGGGTGTCATTTTTAATTTTAAACATTGTGTTTGTTTTCATATTGGAGAAGTGTCTCCTAATTTCAAATTCCTCATAGTGGGCAGCCATAATGAACTTGAAACCGTGTTGTGAAACACTTGGTGGACCATGGAGATGGCTGAAACGTTCTACTTCTCTGTTTGCTCCTTGTGTAGCAATAATCTTCCTCTGAAACCTGTAATTGCTTTCCTTTTTTTGAATGAACAAGTATTTTCATAACTCTAATAGTTTTTTCCTCTTTTTTTCATCTAAAAAGGCTGTTTCCAGAGCACACTATAATCAGCAGTATTCTAAGATCTGAAAGTAACTGAAAAAGGCATTTTCATATAAGAAGGGTCTCAGCCAATATGCTCTCCATGTAAAAACTTACTAGCATATATTTTATGAGAAGAAACATTAGTGATCATTCAAGAGCAAGGAACATAAAAGAGAAATATATTTTATGTTAATTGTGTGTCAAGTTAAAGATGTATTTAAACAAAGGAAGATAAGGTTAAGGTAAGATATGATGAACTGTAAGTTTTATGGACATAGCTTGTCTGTAGATCAGTGAGGATCTTGTAAATTATTCTCCTAACCTTGCCAACTTCTTTTCAGTTTTCACTTTGCTTCTTATATTATTGTTTTAATATGTTCTAAATTTGAGCAAGATGAATTTATAGTATCTTATTTGTTATGTACACCCTTGAAGGTCCTGAAACAATTTAAAATACATACACACATATGTGCATATGTATCTATATCTATATCTATCTATCTATCTATCTATCTATCTATCTATATGATTCAAAGCTACTTCCTGCTTTTATAGACATTCATTAGATGATGTAGCTTATTGTATTTATAAGAAGATTGTAAAGTGAGATGGTTTTGGAGATATGTCATTAACCTATCAGAGGTCCTTGTTTTAAAAAGGACATTAATTGCTCAGAAGAGAAAAACGGAAATGATGAAGGAGAATTGTAATACACCTGGCTACTCTGGAGTAAGTTAGGCAGGGGAATAATAGAGTAGCTGTCATCAAATATATGAAAGGGATAATAAATTTATTCTACTGTGCTTCAAATGGTGGAAATAAAATTAGAGGATGAAATTACAGTGAATATATTTTGTTCCATAAAAGGAAGACATTTGCAACAGTTAGAACCCTTTTGTTTCTGCAGTCATTGAAGTAGGATCTGAATGGATCATGGTGGTTTTATGGGCTTGGATAGGAGGTTTCTTTCAGGATCTCAAATGAGCCTTTTTTCTCTAAGTTCCTATTATCATTGCACTAAATATCATGTTTAATTTCTCCAGAGTCTTAAGGTTAGAAAGCATTTGTTCTATTCCATTCAAATAAACCTTTATAATTAAAGGAGTATTTGAATTGTGAAATCTGCAAAGTTAAGTTTCATTGCATTTAATTTAGCAAAATTAAAATGCCTAGTGACATGCAGGTTAGAACATTAGCCATATTTAGATTGGTGATTAATGTCTAATTGGACACTAGTACTCAATTTAGTAGCAATGAAATAATGACTAAAAATACCAACCAGTATCTTAAAAGTTATGTGAAATATATCCCAAAGCAATTTTCTTAAATGCCAATTACAATTTGACATTTAGACAATGAGAGATATGATTGCCAAAGGAAGTCATACTGTGAGCTCATGACACATGGCTATGCATTTTGATTTCAGAGATAAAAATATTTTTTATAATTTATGGGGATATTTAAAGTAAATATTTTACTTCTAGGAAAATATATTTAAATTCAATGTAAAATATATAAACTGACAGAAAAATGACTTTGTTATCAATTCTGAGTACACATGTCACATAGTCAGGTAAACCATGAGGAAGCAACACATTCTATGGAATTCCATGTCTTATCTGTGGAAAGATTTTGAGTTGAAATTAACTTTCTAGTACAAATTATAAAACAATTACATAGTATCAGTTAGACACACACTCATATGCTTTCATTGAAATTTGAGAAAAACATATCTTATAATATTTGATGAAATCTAGCCAGAAGGTGTTTTAGAAAAAAACCTTACTGTAATGTTTTCAGAGTTGAGCCAAGGGGTAGTGTATAACCAGGGTTTTCTCCAGAGAAATCCACACAGATGCACACACACACACACACACACACACATTTATCATAAGGAATTGGATCATTCAGTTATGGAAGCTGGAGAGCCTCACAATCTACAGATTAAACTGGTTAAGCTGGAAACTGAACAGGTGGTGATGATAATGGAGTAGTTCCACTTTAAAGGCTGACAGGATCAAGACCCAGGCAGAGCCAAGATTTCAACGCAAATCAAAGGTAGGAAAAAGCTAATCTCTCTGCTGGAAGACAGCAAGCAGGATTTTTCTATTACATAGGGAAAGTGTAAGGGAGGCTTTGTTCTGCCTAGACCTTCAACTGATTGCATGAATTCTAAAGAAGGTATAATTATAAAGAAGGTAATCTGGTGTACATGGTTTCCTGAAATACTAAGCCCATCCAAACATACTGCAGGAATATCAGTAATATTGACTAACTAGCAGTATAAGCATCTTTTTGCCCAACCACACTATTAAGTTAATAGGTAGCATGTATGTTCACCAAAACCAAAACTATTCTTGGAAAACATTTAGAATTGATTTTGGCAAGTCCCTCTGTGTTGTTAAAACAGAAACATATGCAATCAGAAAGACATTGTCTTTGAAATTTTGGGCAAATTACTACTATCATCTATCACAACCAATTAAGATTAAAATCCAACAAAATAATCAAAGAATAAATACCATTGATGTGATCTGGCTTTGAATAATATGCAAAATAAAGAGAAAAATGTTCTTGAGAATCATCACCATTATCATTCAGATCATTTTCATTATTATTTTTATGTATTTTATGTATTTAAAAGCATCTTATAGCTTTGTTTTTATAACAAAATCCATATTTATATGAGAACAGTTTTGTTCCATCGGTATATCCAGGATTTTAATAAAAATATGATCAATATAAAAAATATCTTCACACAATAAACATCATAGCATTAGCCAAAGATTTTGCAGAACTGTTTATGTTGATTGTTTAGTGCTGAGCTCAGAAATAATAATTTTACAAAATGACAGCTCATTTCCCAGAAAAAAGACAGTTTTTCAATATTCATGTGACTCTCTAGATAAGTTCAGTCTCAGGAGGTTATTTGACCATATTACAGGGACAGTGGCTGTCAATATACTATATAGAAGTTAAAAAAATAATCCTGCTACCATTTCAGTTAGCATTGAGTCATGTGCTTTTTATTTTTGCGATTGTTTCACATTTGTTTGAATATTCAGACTTTAAATTCATTAAGTAATTTTGGGGGCCCCACTCAAAGGGCTTTGAAAATTTGCTAAGGTCATGGAAACATAGCTATGACTTTTATGAAAGTCAATTGAGTTTTTAGAAAATTTAAAAAATTAGGCGCCATTAAAAAACACAGCATAAATGGCTATTAATTAATAGACAAAGTGTTGCATGTATAAAATAATTAAGTAAATGTAGTTTCCTAAAGTCAAATATAATCTAAAATCAAATCATGGTGTCATGCCAGAGAAATAGTTTTCAAACATCACATTGACAGAGTGGTATATAGAACACATGTAATTCAAAATCATGTATGGGCAATGAAAGAGTAGGGGAAAAAGCAAAAGTAACTATTAGTGAATTTAGAGTAAATAGTAATTAGAATTGCCAGTGAAATTCAAGTTAGAGCTAGAAAAATGTGAGTAGACTATAGGATAGTCTGTTAATATAAAATGTATTAATTCCATTCAGTTAATTAATTGTAGAATTTTACTGACATGAGATTTCTTTTACGTGCCCTAGTGAAGAAGCTATCTGATCACTGACAGTGATTATTATCCTCAGGGAAAAGAAAAGTCCTACTTTTTTTTGGAGTAATTGTGTTACACTGATTTCAATCTCCATATTCATTATGTCAGAAAAGAATCCTACATGGCTTGGCCAGTAAAAGTGGAGGACTTGCATCGACCATGTACACTTCGTAGCTGTGGGAGAGAAAAAAGGCAGAGGCCACCTGTGAAATAATGTAGAGTTTTGAAACCTTTATTGTTAGTGAAATTATGGTTACATGATAAATTGATTTGAACTATTCTGCTCATCTGTATTTTGAAGCTGAATAATGTAAAGGAAATACATTAAATATTAGTTCAGAAACTTGGACTCTTTATAGCTTACTCTTCCTCTAACCCCAATTTCAATTCCTTTTGCTCCTTTTTACTCATGAAAATAGTAATAGCTCTACTACCTACTCATAAAGATAATAATACCTCTACTACCTCCTCATAAAAGTAGTGATATCTCTATTACCGGTGCTGCAAAACTTGTATACTAATTCTTTCCTGAAAGGTATGATCCAATGAGAGTAAAACTGGTAGAAGAAGGAAATTGAGGCAGGACATCAGGAAAGCAGATATAACACTTAGCTCCATTTTTCAGGAAAATTTCCAGTGACTAGATCAGTAAGCCATCATGAAATAGGCTACCTGTCAATTATTGGCTCAGTTTGTCTGAGAAAATGAGGGAAATATATTTATGCGTTAGTCTTGGTCCATCTCTTATCTTTCAATTGTCAAATATTGACTCAGGTTAACTTAATTTCAGGTAGCTCCTAGAGAAATTTGATCCTATGAGTCACATTACAAAGCTTCATCTAAATCTGTCAGCGAAAGAAAAAAGTAGACCTTCCAAACTGAAGAGTATAAACTCGATCTATTGTATCCTGTAGCACTGGAATGTTAGTGTATGCCTTGACTTTTTACAAAGTTTATCAATTTTTTTCCTTCTGAAAAGTGTCTAAGACATTACAGACAACTTCTAGTATCATGACAACTGTAGAATTTTGGGAAAAATGTTTCCTATCTTCCTTGTATTACCCTAAAACTTTGGGAAGACTTCAGATAGTTCTTTATAACTTATCTATAAGTACAGTTGTAAAAAGTATTCTAATTTTGCAATTCTGGAAAAATAAAGTGAGGATTCTGCAAGATTGTTTAATGCTTAGTGACTACTCATAAAAGAGATGAGTCCATCATTTATGAGCTGTGCAAATGTGCTTCTGCCTCACTAAACACTTTTCTGGTCCCAGCTTGAAAGTCACTTAGTAATTCTGGGGTAAAAAGGAAAAATATACAAAATGAACATATGATAGCGTGTCAGGTAGCATACCTTTAAAAAAATCAAATTTCTTGGAATTCAGCACAGCTGAACAATTGTCAAAATGTTTATCTGGCCCGACAGGAATGTGTATCTCTTCATCATTTGGGTAATGGACAAAAGTAGGTTCTTATTTGAATAATTTACAATTGACAGTAAATATTCTACTGAGGAAAAGAGACAGTGGAAACAATCTCAGGGAGGAATGCAAAGAGAAAAGACAAGTACTGCTCCACCATTGCTAGGAGAGGACTCAGATTCATATCTCCCTTCTTTCTTTCCCTCCTTTTTTTCTCTGTCTTTCATACTTCCTGAGCATAAAATGTCTATACTAAAGAAAGTTTCAGAAACTAGTCCATCCCTGTTGGTAAACTTGCGCATACTTTCAAAATTATGCTGATAGGATGCCATTTTGGCAGAACTGAATAAACCTATTTTGCTTTTTTTTTTTTTTTTTTTGCTTGTACAGAGAAGTAAACTCATGACATTTCGTTTGCCAGGCAGGTGCTCCACTGCTGAGCTATATTCCCAGCCACCAGAATGAGACTATTATATTTGTGATAGTACCATGATAAAAACTAAATTGTACATTTCTCTCCTAATGATATTTCCTTTCCTTTTTACTTTAAAGATAAGGAGTTTAGACATAAACACTTTGAAAGGAACATCGTCCTACAGGGTAAAATAACAACAGAACATTTAGAGGATCATGAACCTTGTATTGAAAAATATTTCAGGACTAAGGTTCAAAGATAGAAGTAAATTAAATTGGATTCTTCAAAAGTTTTAAACTTACAGCTGTATGAGTGAAAAAATTTTCTCTAATATGGGTCAAAATTTATCAGGCAAGTAATATTATTTCCTAGAAAGCAGGAAAATTGCTCTGAATCCTGTTATTCTGTGAATCCCTAGGTACACAGTCTATTTGGTTGAGAAACTAGTTCTTTTCTTATATAAATAAACCATTCATTTGGAGAAACCTAGACTTGTAAAACTTGTGAGAGTGTTTCTATTTGTGAGACATATGCATTTGAATATATTTACAGTGGTAACCGCTGTTCACCAACTTAATTTGCTCCTCCATTCTGAAGAAGAGAACTGTGTTGTGTTCATCACTTGTAGAGTTGGAGAATAAAAGCAGATTTTTGCCAAACATTTCTATTGGCTAATTGAATTGTCTGCAAACAAAAGTGTTGGTGAAGGAAGGTGTTACTGTATTTGTTTTCAGGTGTATTTTCAAAATCTTTAAAAATGGTCACTAGTTGATAGCTAACAAAAATTCAGAGATTCTTCTCCATTGCAAATCCAGGGAACTGAATTATATCAGCAACAACAGTGATTTTGAAAGTACATGTTTATTAACAAATGCTGCAGCACATAAGTATTGCATTCATTGTGGGAAATGGGCATATGCACATAACATTTCAAGTTTTTTTAGTTGAATATATTTATGTGTGTGGTAAAATTGGTCTTTCAGTGTTTTTTATTTTATATAATGTAAGTAGATATTAATAAAGAAAATATAAAATGTTCTTTACTTTGATGACTGTGTTGTCATGGAGATATTTACAGTGCTTTTTTAAGCCTCTCCATGAGGAAGCCTTCTATAATCTCCATAGCCTCACTTCTTGAGTGTAAGGGGAACTTGTAAATATGATAAGATTTCACTCACATAACTATGTTACATTGTATGTCCAGGAGGACTACGCAAATGTATTATTTTATGCAAATATATTTAAGTTTCCTAGTCATTTGATTTTAAGTAAATTGAGAGGAAACTATCCTGAGTGCAACTGACTTAATCAGGTGAGTCCTGAAAAGTGGCTGGGAGACTGAAAACAAGATAAATCCTTCTGGGACTCAAAATTGCAGTTTCATGTTTTATATACAGTCACAAGACTTGATAAGGTGGATAGTTTCTAGGCATGGAGAATGGTCACTATTTGATAAATAACAAATAAATCTGCTACATTACAATCCAAGAAACTGAATGTCACCAACAACAGTAGTTATTTTGAAAGACAGCTGAGCCTAGACAAGATCATAATACTAGTTGAAATTAATTGAGATTGTGAGAATACGAACAGAGACTGCAGGTAGAGTTTTTATCTGAGTGACAGAAGTGTTGATAATCAAACGATGATGTTTTAAGTTGCTAAATTTTTTATAGTTGTGATATCGTATCAGAAAGCCAATGAATATCCTTATAAGTATGAAAAGTCATATGCTATTATTTTAAAAATAACTATTAATAATGAAAACTACTATAAAGCCCAGTGTAACCATGACACGTACTTTTAATAAATTAAAAATTAAGCCAATCATCCAATAAGCAAAAAAATGAAATACTCTATGAGTTTGAAAGAAGGCATAAAACAAAAGCACATGGAAATAATAAAAAATGTTTAGCAAGTTGATGGGTTTTTATCAACTACATCTATAACCACATTAGACTACATAGTTTATATACAGCATTAAAGAGTTTTTCAAATTAAGATCCAATTATGTGTTTTGTATAAGAAACCCATTTATATTAAACATACAAGTAAGTTAAAGAATGGGATAAATATAGCACTGCAATACTAATAAAAAGAAAGGCAAAGTCCTTATATTTATGTAAGAAAAAAATAAAATTCATAGTAAAAATACTACTAGGACTAAAGAGGATCATTGCATAATAATAAAGAAATCAATATCCCACCAATTCATAATAAGCTAAAATAAAAATCAATTCACAAAATTTCAAAATACATGATACAAAACTGATTGAATTGCAAAGTGATATATTATTCCATAACTATATCTGCACACTTCACTCATTTTTCTGTAATTCATAGATCAAGTACATAAAATAGCAGACAGAAAACAGGAACCCTAAAATACAATATTATCCAATTATATAATATACAGAGAATATTCCATGTGACCACTAAGTAAATATACATGAATAGATAGACATAGATAAATAGATAGATAGATAGATAGATAGATAGATAGACAGATTGGACACAGTCAACAATAGACTTTTTCTAGCTCATAAAACAGGTCTAACAAATTAAATTATAAAGGTCTTCCTCAGATTGACCTCTTAACAGTTTACACCAAGTGTCTCTCGGAACGTGTTACTTGTATACAGGCTATCCTGAGCAAAGTTCAGGCATGTGTCATTTCAGTCAGTCGATTCTTGCATTGAATCAACTTGATAAAATTGTCATTGTTATGTTTACTATTACTTTATCTTATAAAAGTTAACAAAATATGCATCTTTGTTCATCTTGTATTTAAATAATTGGGCCAGTAGTTGATTATGATGCATAAAATTAAAACATGGTAAAATGTCTGCTAAGGGCCAAATATATACAGCACATTAGTAAATATCCTAAAGGTAAAGGATGATTAGAAAAATTAGAAAATTTTAAATTGAGTGTAATTGAAGGTACTTAGTAAAGATACCTTCACTGTTAGAAAATTTCAGCATTACAAACTTACATGAAAAAGGCAATTATTGATTCTTTGTAGTATTTCTTGTGCAATTGGAATTTTCCTCACAAAGTTCTTACCTACAAGTATGTATTCAAGAATTTGAATTCTACTTTCCAGAAGATTACCTGGTTTTTTCTTGTCATGAACAGGTGTAGGACTTTATAATATACTTTTTCTGCTTTAGTATTCAGATTTGTGATCCATTTTGATTTTAGTTTAGTGCATGATGAGAGATACAGGTTTAGGTTTAATCTTCGGTATGTGGAAAACTGGTTTTCCTGGCACTATTTATTACACAATATATTCCTTCCAGTGATAATATTTTGCCAGTTTGTCAAAAATAAAGTGACTGAGTGCATTTAGAATTATTCCTGAACCTTGTATTCTGTTCCACTCAGCCTCAGATTTGATTTTTTATTTTTTTTCCAGTACAATGTTGTTTTTATCACAGTAGCTTTATAGTATAATTTGCAGTCAAGGATTGTGATGCCCCCTATCTTTCCTTTGATGCCCAGAATTGCATCAAAGAAACCTTTCTATGTTTTCTCAGCTTCTAAATCAATTTTAGGATTATTTGCACTAGTTATTTGAGGTATGCTTTTGGTATTTTGACTAGTATTGTATTAAATCTGTGTAACAGTTTTAGAAACATAGGCATACATTATATTGGTTCTACCTATCCAAGAACAAAGATTATATTCCCATTGTCTAATGTCTTCAACCATGTTTTCAGAACACTGTAGTTTTCAGTGTAACAACATTTTACTTTGTTCATTAAATTGATTCCAAAATATTTCATTTTTCTTCCTGCTATTCTGAAAGGTGTGGTTGCCTTAATTTCTCTCTCAGTGAGTTTGTTATTTGTGTACAAGGGTGATACTGATTATTGAGTTTGTACCTTGTGATTTTACTGAATTTGGTTATTAAATCTAAGAGTCTTTTGGTAGAGTTTTGGCGGTCTTCTATGTACAGTATCACATCAACTGCAAATAATAATTTAATTTCTGCCTTTCTTGTTCTTATTCATTTTGTTTCTTTCTCTTGTCTAATTCCTCTAATGTTTCCAGAATTATATTGAAAAACAGTGGTGGAGTGGGGATCCTTGTCTGCTTCCTGATTTTAGAGTGAAAGCTTTAAGTTTTTGACCATTTAGTATGATGATGGCCCTTGTCTTGTCACAGACGGTTTTTATCAGATTGAGATAAGGGCTACCTTTTCTGATTTTCTATAGGTGTTTTTTAATCATTAATAGGTGGTGGACTTTATAAAGTACTTTTTCTGCACATATTGAGATGATCATGTGTTTTTGTGTTGGTTCTGTTAATGTGGTGTATTACATTTATTGGTTTGCATATGTTGAAATATATGTGAATCCTTGCGATGATTCCTACTTGGTCATGGTATATGCTTTTATTGGTTACTTGCTACATTCTGTTTGGTAGAATCTTATTGAGGATTTTTGCATCTATGTTCACTAGGGAGATGGACCTGTAATTCTTCTTGGTTGAATTACTCTCTCATTTTGGTATTAGGGTAATGCTTACATCAAGAATGAGTTTGGGAGAATTGCTTCACTTTCTATTTGATTGGAAAATTTGACAAGTAGCAGCATTAGATCTTCTCTTAATTTTGTGTAGATTTCACTGGTGAATCCATTAGGACCTAGGATTTTCTTTGTTGACATTTTTAAAATTACTTGGTCAATTTTATTGACTCACATTGAGTTATTTAGAATTTTTGTGTCTTCTTGATTCAGCTTTGACAATCATATATATCAAGGAATCTGTCCATCTCTTCTGCATTTTCCATATTGCTAGAGTATAAACTGTCCAAGTAGGTAATGATGATCTTTGGAATTTCTTCAGAATCCATTGTGACTTTACCATTTTCATACCTGATTGCATACATTTGAATCATCATATTAAAAACCTTGTACTGGGGTTATGGCTCAGCAGTACGGAGCCTGCCTGGTAATTGCAAGGTCATGAGTTCAATTTCCACAGCAACTAAACCAATAACAAAGTGAAAAGACAACCTTAGGATGATAAAACATTTTACTACCTATTCCTCAGACAAAGGGTTAATATCTAGACTATAAGAAGAACTAAAACTATATCAGACCTTCCAAATTTGAAGACCCAATTAAAAATGGACATCTGAAATGTGTAGACATTTCTCAGATGAAGTACAAACAATGAATAAATATATGTAAGAATGTTCAATATCATTGGTCATTCTAGAAATACAAATTAAATGAACACTGAGATTCCATCTCATTGCAGAAAGAATGACTATCATCAAAAAGTCAACTAATAACAAATTCTGAAGAAACTGTGGGGAAAAGGAATCATTCTTCACTGTTGGTGGGAGTGTATCTTTGGAAGTCAGTGTGGAAATTCCTCAAAACCCTTAAACTAGAGTTTCTGTTTGACCCAGTTATTCCCCTTCTTACTATCTTCCCAAAGAGGTTAAAAGTATCATACCACAGTCATATATACACATCCATGTTTATAGTAGCAGAATTTATAATAGCTAAATGTTAGTACAGGTGCTCATTAATAGATGAATGGGTAAAGAAAATATGGTTTTTATATACAATGGAGTACTACTATACTACAAAGAAGGATACTGATACATTTCTAGATAAATGGAAGCATCTTGAGGTAATATTTTTAACTGAAGTAAATTGGACATACATGTTTAGGTATCTTATTGTTCTTTTTGTTGAGAATGTGGAAATGTAAACAAGGAGGAAATAATGGTAGATATTGGAAAGTAGGAAGAAAGTGTTCAAATGGGAAGGAAAACAAGCAGGTGGAGAGGAAATGGAAGAAAGAAAAAGGAAAAATAATAGAGGGAAAAGGAATCAAAGCTTTTAAAAATAAGAAGGGAAAAAAGATGAAGATGTGGGAGGGCACTGAGGGGAAAAAAGCATCAAGATACACTTTATACATGTAGAAATTCCTTATGTGAATGTGATGATTGAGTGTATGAAAAATGTAACTATAAAATTAATTTTAAAGAGAAATAAAGGCATCAATGTATTGATCTTAGCTTCTGCATTGAGAAACTTGGAGAAAAGGAATAAAATTAAATTGTAGGCTAGAACAATGAAAGAAGTAATAAATATAGATACAGAGACTATAGAATTTAAGAATAGAAAATAATAAACTAATTAAATAGGACTCAGAAAATTAATAAAATTGATAAGCATCTCTTTATACAACCAAGAAAAGAATAAATTCATGGATCACAAAATTGTAGTGTACAATATTAGCATATTGTCAGCTATATAATGTCAGTACTAGATTGTGTGTGTGTGTGTGTGTGTGTGTGTGTGTGTGTGTGTGTGAATTATTATACTCTCAAATTCACATAGTATTTCTCTAAGGATCTCTGAACTTCTGTTTATATTTTTCAAACTTTATTTCTGTCTCCTCCAAATGATATATTTTCTATTCATCTGTGTACAAATTTCCAAGTTGTTCAATATTTTGCTGTAAAGCAGATACAGTGAATATTTTTATCTCATGTATTGTATATATCAACCATAATATTTAAATTTTATGTTATTTTTATATATTTGATTTATCTTCTGAAATATTCTATGTTTCATGTTGTAAGCATATTTTTCTTGTCCACATTGGTTATAGGTAGCTAGTTATATTTGTCTTTTTGTGATAATTATAACATTTAATTCCTTTCCAGATAAGCACATATAGATTTTTATTTCCCTTGTGACCAGCTTATATTTCCCTAATTCTTTTCCTGTCAAGTAATTTTGGAATGTATCCTAGAATTATGAGATTTTTGTTGTGGATATTCTGGATTCTGATTATATAATAAAGTGTATTGTGGGGTTTTTTAGTATAAGTTTACCTTGGTTGGGCTTTTTGAAATTCAGTCCATTTTATTAGTAGTCTAAATTATACACATGAGACTGGGTTGAATCAGAGTAAAATTTGCTTCTTGACGCTGAAGTTTTTATATTCTGGATTTTGTTTTGTTTTGGAGAACCTCCATCACTTGCCTTTTCTTCTGGTTGCTCAGAAAAATTTTAGTTTAGTTTATTTTGGCAGTATAGGGGATTGAACTCAGACTCTTTGCCATGAGCTACCTCCCCTTTTTTGGTTTTTAAAAATTTTGACACAAGGTCTCACTGTGTTGCTAAATTGTCCAGGTTGGGCTGGAACTTGTGATCCACCTGCATCACCTTCTCAAGGTTCTGCAATTCCAGGCACGTGCCAACAGGCCCTGGAAAATAAAATGATGCTTACATTATTTTTCAAATTTTGAGATAGGCTCTCACTAAATTGACAATTTTCAATTGTTTCAGCTTCCTGAATAGCTATGATTACATGCATGCATAATTGAACTTGGCAAAATTAAATATAATTAATTTAAAGCATTTATATATGCACCTATGAATGATTATTGCATAATTGTTTTCACCATGGCATTTTCACCCATACATATAACATTTTTCAATCCTGTCATTCCCTACATCACTCCTCTGATTCTCTCCTTCTCATGTGTATGTGGGTATGAGTATGTGATAATCACAGTATTGGATAGTGTGTTTAGGGCTTTCTTCTTATTCCTGCAAAGGTGAAGAGTTTTGTTTAGTTTAGTGTTCATAGTATACTGCTATTGCTATTTTGTTTACACATTGAGAATATTTCTTCTGTACTATTGCCAGGGGGGCAGAGAAAATCAATGCATAATCACATATTGTCCACACTGCTACAGTATATCACATGATCTATGCAGGCAGTCGTTTCAGGCAGTGAATCACTCGCTTAGTGAATCTAGATATATTAGATAATCACAAAGTCTGTAATATTAAAGGAACAAAAAAAGAGTTCATTAGGAAGAATACAAAACATTGGGGCTCGAATTTTTCTTTTCTTGAGACAAGGTCCTGCTGTGCAATTGAGACTGGCCTTGAATGTACTATGTAGCTCAGGTGGGCTTTGAATTCAGAGTGATTCTCCTGTTTCAGCCTCCTGAGTGCACCCGCAGGTGTGCACCACAATGCTTGCTGTCAAGGACTAGAATTTTAAAAGGATATTTAAGAAGAAAATTTTTGAATAACTTTGGTTTCCTCCCTGAAGAAGCTACAGCCTGTACTGACTAAAATATTGGTTTCAAAACCTCTTTTTGTACTTTTTGAATAATGACTTTTTGATATGTAATCTGTCTCCATATATTTTCAAATTCTCTTTATTTTTAAAATTTTTAATTTTTTTATTTTAAAGAGAATTAAACAAGACAAAGCAAAACAAATGAAATGGAACAAAATAGAGCAGAGTAAAATAATGCAAATAAAATAGGATTTCAGAAAAAGACAACAAGAAATCAACAGCATTTATAACAATGTCTTGTTTTCTTCAAAATAGTTGTCCATGCCTTGACACACAATAAGTTAGTACAAATCAAAATAGTATAAAAGCAATCAAAACAAAAGAATGAGAGCCTTAAGGACTTTCAAGACCAGACACTATAAAAATCAATAATGGCTACAATGTCTCTTGTTTTCTTCAAAATAGCTGTCCATACCTTTACACATATGGAAATCAAATAATTGAAAACAGACTAAAAGCAATTAAAGCCAAGAATAAAATCATTATTAGACTTCAAAACAAAATGATAGGAAATCAGCAATGGCTACCATGATGCCTCCTTTTCTTCAGTGTAGCTATTCATACCATCCCTCAATACTAAAATCAATTCTTGTAAACACTTTAGGTGTAGTTCTAAGCATATATAACCATATACAAGTACATCTATTCATTCTGTAATAGAAGGAAAAACAAAACAACAAATAAATAAGTATAACTAAAAGTCCAAAACAATAACAATGTAAGCTTTCAAAACAAGGTGGTAGGAACATAACAAATTTTATTGTTTTGCATAGTTATCTTCAAAAGTCTTACTCAAATTACCAGATATAGTCATGCAAAATTGAGTTAATCCTGTAGATGTTAACTGCCTTGTTCCAAGAAATAATAGAATTAGTGTTACAATCATTTTAGTGATCTTAAGTGTATGTATACAAATTTATATTTTATTTCTTTTCTCTTCCTTCTTTTCTCCCTTTTCCCTGAGTTATTTTTTCCTCTTTGAACAGTTTCTTACTCTTTCAAAATATTTACCAAAGATTTTGTATACTGGTTACTTTTTCAATTTCTTACACTAGGGAGACAATATGTTATTTACACACATGAGTTTCATTTATTTCACTGATGAGTACGGTCTCAAATCACTTACATTTAAGTATAAAAGCCTCACTATAGTCTTTCTTTATAGCTGAGTAGTATTCCATTGTATAAAAATACCACATCTCTTTTATTTACTCCTTAGTTGATGGGCATTTGGGTTGTTTCCATTATAGCTGTTACAAGTTGTGCTGCTATAAACATGGGTGCACATATATCACTGTGCTATAATGTTTTCAGTTCTTCTGTGAATATGCAAAGAAATTGAATACCTGGGTCAAATAGAACTTTCAGTCCCAGCTTTCTGAGGAAATTCCGCACTGATTTCCACAGTGGATGCACCTTTCTACACTCCCACCAACAGTGCAGAAGTGTTCATTTCCCCCCAAAGCCTCTCTAGCATTTGTTATTGGTGTTTTTTTTTTTATTCTGGCTATTCTTGCTGGAGTAAGATGGAATCTCAGTGTTTTAATTTGCCTTTCTCTAATGACCAATGATGTTGAACATTTTTTCATGTACTAATTCGTCATTTGTATTTGTTCATCTGAGAAGTGTGTATTCATTTCAGACACCTATTTTTGAATTCAGTCTTTGAATTTTGGGAAGCTGATATTTTTTCTCTTTTTTTTTATTTAAAAGAGAATAAAACAAAAGGGGGCAGTACAGAGCAGATCAGAACAGGGCAACATAGGCAACACAGTACTTTACATTAAGTCAACTGGACATCAACAGTCTCTAACACCATATCTCTTACTCTGCTATAGTTGAGCATAGTTTCAATTACTATAATATCAAACATAACACAATAGTATAAAGCCATGCATAGAGTGAAAGAATTCCAGGGCTTTCTGAACTGAATAACAGAAAATGATCAATGGGTATTATAATATCTCATTTTTGATAAAAAAGAAAAAAATTTGTTTGAATTATCACACATATTCAAATTCCAATGAGACACAATGTGGTAGACAGAACCAATGGTAATAGAACAAAAAAAAAGCATGGTAGGACTTCTAAGAAGGATAATATTAAATCAGCAATAGCTGTCATAATGT
>PVJX010014848.1:11157-43954 GCA_004027295.1 Dolichotis patagonum | reverse complement strand
CGTGGGGCAGAACTGTTAACAGTCTCACTGTTTGAATGTCTACTTTACATGCTTTAACTTTGTAATTTAAACAACTATTTCCAAGAAGTCAGTATGTAATTAGTCAAGTAATAATTTCTTAGGTTTTATTGTTGTACTTTTCCTTCTTTCCTTGGAATACTGTATGGTTGCTACCCTTTATTCTGTTTTATTTTGTTTTTTCCTCTTTAAATAAAATTATAAAAAAAAAAAAAAGAAGACAGAACGAGCACAAATAAACAACCTGATGCTACATCTCAAGCTTTTAGAAAAGAGCAAGTCAAACCCAAAAGTTCATAGAAGAGAAGAAATTGTAAAGATCAGAGCAGAAATTAATGCAATTGAAACTAAAAAAGCAATACAAAGAAAGAATCGAAGAGCTGATTTTTTTCAGAGAATAAACAACATTGATAAACCTCTAGCCAACCTGATCAAAAAAAAGAAAGAAAAAACTCAAATTCACACAATAAGGACTGAAAAAAGAGAAATCACTACAGATCCCATGGAAATTCAAAAGATCATAAACACCTACTTTGAAAATCTCTATTTACATAGGGTGGAAAACAGAGGAAAGATAGATTTCTAGAAACATATGAACTACCAAAGCTCAATCAAGAAGATATAACAATTCTGAATCATCAATATCACCTACTGAAATTGAAAATCTGATTAAAAACTTACCAACAAAGAAAAGCCCAGGTCCTGATGGATTCACGGCTGAATTCTACAAGAAATTTAGAGATTTGACGCTCAATACTCCTTAAACTCTTCAATAAAATCAAAGAGAAGCAGTCTTCCCTAACTCATTCCTGGAGGCAAGTATCACTCTGATAACAAAACCACAGGAAGACCCAACCAAAAAGGAGAACTATAGGCCAATCTCACTAATGAACACTGATGCAAAGATTCTCAATAAAATACTGGCAAATAGAATGCAGCAAATCATCAAGAAGATTATACATCATGACCAAGTGGGATTCATTCCAGGAATGCAGGGATGGTTTAACATATGCAAATCAATAAATGTAATACACCGTATCAATGGAGCCAAAAACAAAAATCACATGATCATCTCAATAGATGCAGAAAAAGCTTTTGATAAAAGTCCAACACTTGTTTATGATAAAAACTCTACAGAAACTCAAAATATAGTATCTACCTCAATTTCATAAAGGCCATCTATGACAAATCAACAGCCAACATTTTACTAAATGGACAAAAACTGAAAGCTTTCTCTCTCAAATCAGGAACAAGACAAGGATGTCCACTATCACCACTCCTATTCAATATAGTTCTGGAAATATTAGCCAGAGCAATCAGACAAGAGAGAGAAATCAAAGGAATAAAGATAGGAAAGGAAGAAGTAAAACTATCATTATTTGCAGATGACATGATACTTTATATAGAAGACCCAAAAAATTCCATTAAAAGACTACTAGAGGTAATAAATTCAGCAGCATAGCCAGATACATATTAACACTCAATAATCAATAGCATTCCTGGGCAACCTTCTCAGGACCCCTTCTGTCTCTCTTCAGACAGAAGCTTTCTCTCAATGAATATATTCTACTCTTAAAAAAAAATAGCATTCCTATACACAAAACACTAAGAGAGAACTTATGGAAATATCACCTTTCATAATAGCATCTAAATAAATGAAATACCTAGGAATCAACTTAACCAATGTAAAAGACCTATATGCTGAAAATTATACTACTCTTTAAAAAGGAGATTAAAGAGGATATTAGAAAATAGAAGGATATTCCTTGCTCTTGGTTAGGAAGAGCCAACATCATGAAAATGGCCATAATCCCAAAACTGTTACACAGACTTAATGTAATCCCAACCCAGCCATAGCCCTCCTGGGTATCTTCCAAAAAAATTGGAAAAGATCATGCCCCAATGATATATGTGCACCCATGTTTATAGCAGCACAATTTTTAACAGCTAAATCTTGGAAACCACCAAAATGCCCATCAACCGCAGAGTGGATAAAAAAGTTGTGTTATTTTTCTACAATGGAATATTACTCAGCTGTAAAAAAGGATGATCTTGAGGCTTTATAGGTAAATGGAGACAACTTGAGGCTATCCTTGTGAAATAAGACTCACATTTGTATCACATTCTCTAAAAAAATAATAAAAACTGAAAGTAATAAGATCCAAAATTCATAATAGATATTATAAAAATGAAAGGGAAGGAAAGTACTCTAAAGAATATAACTGTATGGATGTTTTAAGTATGTAAGATAGATGACCATACTACTGAATTCCCATTAGATTATTGAACAGAATGGTTTGCACTGTCAATGTTTGAGTGTCTGTCCACTTTTTATGCTTTGATTTTTTAACTTGAACAACTATTTCTAAGAGGACAATATGTAACTTAGCAACTAGCAATCTTTTAGTGTTACTATTTTTCTTTGAAATTCTATATTACTTCTACCTTTTTTGTTTTGCCTTTTCTAAGTAATAAAAAAAATCTCTTAACCAAAAAAACACCCCCCAAAATTTTTTGGTACCGGGGGTCAAACTCTCCACCTTGCACTTGCCAAACAGGTGCTTGTGCTGCTGAGCTAAATCCCCACCCTCCAAAATGCCTAAGCACTAACGTAACAAATGGAAATTTCTATGCCTGACCTCATGTCCTGTCCAAGCACACTAAATTACATAAAATTTCCTTCAGGTTGAGGAGCATCTTCTCTGCAGCCTATCACTGGCCCACAGCTGTATGTCACCCACTGTCATCCACAGAACCTGTCATTTTTTCATTGACTGCAGGTGGAACTGTCACCTGGATACAAATTTTTATGAAAATCCTTATGAGGAAGACCATCACATCAGAGGTGAACCTTTGGATAATACAGAAAACATTAACACCAAAATCCAGGATAAGAAAAGGAATTCTCCCTTAACAGCAAAGACTGATCTATGCTGGTAAGCAAATAAAAATGGACATATTTTGTCTGGTTACATCAAACAGAATCCACCCTTCACCTTATGTTGAGACTGTGTGGTGCTAAGGAACAAAGTCTTACACCACTCCCAAAAAGAATAACTGTAAGAGAAAGGAGGTTTATGTTGACTGTCCTGAAATACTATTAGGTAGATAAAATGGCCAAAATAGTTGTCTTCGTCACAAGTGCCCTTCAGACGAATGTGGTGCTGGAATTTTTATAGCCAGTCACCTTGACAGGCATTATTGTGGCAAGTTTGTCTAACAATGTTTCAACAAATCACAAGACAAGTTATTAACAGGACTTCAGCTTTAAAAAAAAATTACCTTCAGATTATATGTACAAAGTATATATGAAGCATAAACAAATTCCATGTTTATTATGTGCTCAAGTACTTCAAAACTGGAAAGTAACTGAAGTGCATAATGCTATCTACCCCACGCATTTTAGATAGGGATACTCTATATGTTCAGTTTAGAGAGGATTTAGTTCCCATCATCTCAGACTGACAAAGATTTGCAGAGGCCTTCCCACATAGATAGGGATTTGTCTTTTACTCAGGGACACACTGAACTGGATAGGTCAGCTTTCCCCCAACTTCTAAAGTGAAAACAAAGCCCTGTCAGCCTAGAATTAGAATGCCCCTACTCCAAGAGTTGCAGTCAAGCTCCAAGGATACTACAGGAAACAGCTACAGCATCTACAGCTGAACACTGCCATCCCTCAAGGCGTGGTCAAGACATCACCATCTCTTCAAAGCTTGCTCACCTTCTCCCACCCCTCCCTCCTACCCTCCACACCTTGGACTCTTCTCCACCCTAGCTCCCTCTCA
This sequence comes from Dolichotis patagonum, assembly GCA_004027295.1. Taxonomy (NCBI): domain Eukaryota; kingdom Metazoa; phylum Chordata; class Mammalia; order Rodentia; family Caviidae; genus Dolichotis; species Dolichotis patagonum. The sequence goes on along the minus strand of PVJX010014848.1, from coordinate 40,148 downwards.
ACTGTTTCCAAGGTAAAGGAGCTCTCTCTGGCCCACACAGAACCAAGATTTAGTCAGGGCCACAACATAAAGAACAATTAAAACACTATCAGCAGAGAGCACTGTTTCTTCCAGATCCAAATCCCTGCTCATAAACTACCTACTTTCTTCAAGCTACTCCTTTCTGTGTTCATAAACCCAGCTATTTGGGCAGCTGAGGCAGGATTATGAATTCAAGCCCAGCCTGGGCAATTTAGCAAGATCTTGTCTCAAATTTTGGACCAAGGTGACGACCCACACCTATAGTCCCAGCACTCAGGCTGAGACAGGAGGATCAATGCAAGTTTTGATGCCAGCATGGGTTACATAGTGCATTTAAGTCTAGCCTGAACTATATACACAGTAGTAAGATCCTGTTTCACAAAGTGGGAATGGGGAGACCTAGGACTGAAATCAATGCCAAAGACGTCTTCATTCCCACATTCACTGTAGCACTCACAATAGCCAAACTATGAAAACCAAAATGTCCATTAACAGATTGCTAATTTCTCAAACATATTATATGTACATAATGAAAATATGGTATAATCTAAGACATTATGCCAAATATTATGGCATTATGCCAAATATTATGGCACAATCTAAGACAAAAAGACAATATGTATCATTTACATGTGGAATTCAGGATTGTAGAGCTGCAGTGGTAGCTCAGTGGTAGAACAAATGCTTAGTATGTACGCAGGAGTCTCTGAGTTTACTATCCTACTCCACAAAATAATGGATCATGTAATTCAAAATTGCTAAGAATGGATTATAAATGTTCTCAAAGTATATGAGGTAACATGTTAAGCCCAATTTGATCATACACAATGCATACATGTATCAAAACATGACACTGTATCCCATATATCAGCATCAATGACAAAAGTTCAAATAAGACTATCAATGTTAATATACAAATCGAAAGACAGTCAATGCAGTCTCCTAGAAAATCCTAGTCTGATACTGACAACCCCAGCCCTATATCCTAATTACTGAAACCCAGTCAAGTCCTGCACAAAATGGAGGAAATGCAGAAAAAAAGGGCTAAACTAAGGGAGGCCAACAGACCTGCAGTACTCTCCCTACTCACAATCTACTCTCATTTTTTCATTTTTTCCATTATTCTGTCTCAGTAAGTGGGACATCTTTTTTTTTTTTTTTTTTAATAAGTGGGACATTTCAAGAAGGCAAATTGAAGTCAGGCGTGGTGGTCCACGCTAATAAGCCCCACTGTGAATTCAAAGTCAGCCTAAACTACGTGAGACCCTGTCTCAAAAAAAGAAACTAAAGCCAAGCTTGGTGGCTCACGCATGAGGCTAAGACAGGAGGACTAACATTCAGGCCAGCCTGGGTTACACAGTAGGTTCAAGGCCACACTAAATCACATGGTGAAATCATTTCAAAAAAAAAAAAAAAAAAGAAAAAAAAAAAAAGAATCCAAATCATTGCCAGGTAGAAAAGCAATGAGCCTATAGTCACTGTTACTCTGAGACTGAAGATTGCTACAGCCCAGAAGTTTAAAGCTAGCCTAGATAGTACAGCAAGACGCCCATTGCCTGAAGAAAAAAAAAATAGAAAGTGGTACTAGGAGTGTAGTTCAGTGGTAGACCAAATGCTGGGCAGGTTGAGGCCCTTGGTTTACTCACAAGCATCAAAAATAAGGTACCCAAGCATAGTGACACACACCTGTAAACGGCAGCTACTTAGGAGACAAAAAAAAAAAAAAATCACATGCTCCAGATCTGCCTAGGTAATTCAGCACAACCATGTCAAAACACAAAAGCAGTTTTCAATAATTAAATGATGGCTTGACGCCATGTGCTGATACACGCCTGTCATTTCAACACTCCTCGGAGCCAAGAGAATCACAAGTTCAACCCAAGCCTGGGCAATTTAATTTATTAAGACCCTGTCTTGAAATTATAAAAAGGGACTGGGGATACAGTTCATTGCAAAACTAAGTTCAAACCCAAAATGCCATATGAAAAATACTGCAAGCCAAGTGTGGTGACACACACCAGTCTGTCCTGTCACTTGGGAGGCTCAGGAATTACATGAGTTCAAAACCAGCCTGAGCCACCATGAGCTCAGGGCCAGCCTCAACCATGTAGATACTATGGAGGAAGTCCAACCTCCTTCACTTGTAGCAACAGCATCAGGAAACTACCACCAAACCCCAAGACAGAGTTACAAGAGACGAAACATCTTAGATAATATTCAGGATACTCAAAGGAAGGCAAGTAGAAAACTACTGCCTCAGCCTTGGGTTCTCATTTGTACAAAGTTCAATAAGCTAAACCAAGCACATTGTCTGGGCTACTCTGAACCTACTCTTAAAAAGAATGCTTCCAAAAATAAAAATAAAACAACTCTTTTTTTTTTTTTTTTTTTTGGTACCGGGGATCAAACTCACAACCTCATGCCTGCCAGGCAGGCGCTTAAGCCACTGAGCTAAATCCCCAGCCCAAAACAACTCTTCTACAGGGGAAGAATAAAGAAGCTTACTTTTCAAGAAGGCCAATATTTATCTGCCTCAAATCATGAAAAATCTGAGGATGAAGCATACTTAAAAACCTCAAACAGGAAAGCTAGAATTTTAGCTTCAGCACAAGGTTCTGGGTTCAATCTCCAGGGGAAAAAAAGGAGATAGGGGGAGATAAAACCACCACAGCAAGGAAAGCATTTTCCAACTATGGATCTCAGGCATATCTGCAAACTATGGCACTCATCTTACAAACTACAGTATTGTCACAATCAAAACCTGTGTGGGGCTGGGAGGCACAGATCACTCGCAAGAATGGCATCTGCCTAGCCACCCAAGAGGCCCTGAGCTTGTTTCCCAGCACCTCCAAAACACACAATCTCTTTGCTCTTGGCAATGATTTTCAGGTTTTGTTTTGAGACAGGGTCTTGCTATGCAGTTCACGTTGGCCTCAAAATCTCAGCAATCCTCCTGGATCCATCTCCAGAGAATGCTGCCACACCTGACCTGATTTTCAGCTCTTATTTAAAATCTGTGTTGCGTAACAGATTGGCAAGTATGGACAAATGTGCTACATTCAATTTTACAAGTGAAATAAAGCAAGTCTTTTGGGGTGGTTCAGGACATATATTGAGGTATACACCAGGCATACACTAAAGTCACTTGTAACTCACTGACCCCACCCATTCCATGTCACCCAACATTCCCTTTTCAGGTAGTTTCATTTTGTAGTTCATGCGATGGCCCAATGCACACACCACCAGGATCAGCTCAACATCCCCTTTTGACAGAACAGCTTCCTGACCTCAACCCCACCCCAATCATAAAGATTCAACCTAAGAATCTCAATAGCAACCACTCTTCCATACAGGCAGGATGAGAATCATCAATTAGACAGACCCTATCTCCCTGTAGTAGCCATTCCCCCAAACCTTACCTCCTGAAAACAGTACTCTCCTTTCCCAGCAATCTTCTTCCCTTTCTCAACCACCTCTACTCATTCCTAAGTCCTTTCTCCCAGTTAGCATCCTGTCTAGGACTAAATAAACAAGTTTGGAATAAGACATCACACACAATAATTTTGGAACGAAAATGCTTAGATATAGGAATCAGAAGAAAATTGAATCCTAATTTCTATTTTCTGATTCTGAGAACAACAGGTAACTGATGAACTTTGAATGACCTGGTTTCTCTCCTGGGGTTCAGTATTAGATCGGGACAATCGATGGTACTAAGTAGTGGCATAAAGGGGGCACAAGTTATTCTCTTATTAAAGACCCAATTTGGAGCTGGGCATGATGGTGCACACCTGGAATCCCAGCATTCAGGAGACTGAGGCAGGAGGATCGGTTTGAGACCAACCTGGCCTACACAGTGACTTCAAGGTCAGCGTGAACTGCACAGTGAGATCCTGTCTCAAAAAGACCCACTTTGGGTATGTGTCCTCTATGACAGATTTGAATGCTCTCCTAAAAGGAAACTTAAGTCAAAAGACAAATTTTTTAAGGATGAAACTGCTACAAATAGTAAATTAAAAACATGTAAATGTCACAAAATTCCTAGATAGGCAAATGTGAGGTTAACACAATGTTTTTTCATTTATCCCACTTATATGTGCAATTTTGCTATGATTTAAATAAACTCTCAAAGATACCTCTCTTGTCCTTTTATCCCCTGAATCAAATACCAAACACTATTCCAGTCCTTGCTGGGTAGGAATAAATTATTCCAAATCCTGTTTTGCAAGATGATCTCAAGAGTGCAAAACTCATATTCTTGACCTGGACATCAATCCTCCAGGAAAAGTAAGGAGGAATAAAATTTAACTAAAACGATGGTTTTTAATGAGAACCAGAAGTATGGTTACAATTACATAGTCCGACACAAAAAAATCCATGGGTGATCAGGAGTTGGAAGATTACAAAATAACAAGGGTAACACTGGGTACAGGGGGAAGAAGTTGTTTCAGAATCTCAGAAGCAGACTAATACGGCCTTTCCCTGCGATCCTGTCTGTGCTCACCCCTGCAGAAGAGAAAAAAGGTCATCAGCAGTTTGATTTAACAACATTCACCTTCTTCCCATCTCTCTCCTACTTGTCCCTCCTATACAATTAAGCAAATGTCTTAGTTCTCTAAGGGGAACGAGGTGAATTTAAAAGACTAGTTGCTATTTTCTTTCCCTCCCTTCTTACCACCCAAGTTTATATCCCAGCTCTTTTTACTCTTTCCTGCTTTATACCCAAAAATAAGTCATTTCCTCAACAAAACTTCTGCTATACCATGTCCTCTGCTAAATGCTATACTTTTGGTTTGATTTACATAGTCTTACCTGGAATCCATCTTGCCAGGGCCAAAGCCGCCTCTGTCCCCACCACCCCGGCCCCCTCGGAAGCCCCCACGGTCCCCTCCACGGCCCCGGTAGCCGCCCCGATCATAGCCTCCTCTGCCACCGCGACGATCATCTCCGTAGTTACCCCCTAGGACAAAAGATATGTATCAGAACCTCATATTCCTATCACCCCAACAGCCTCCCTACACAAACACTAAGGTTTAGCCATTAGTAGTAGTAGTAGTGAAGCCCTATAATCCCAACACTCTGGGATGCTAAGGCAGGAAGAGTCCAAATTTCAGCCTACCCTGGGTAACTTAAGACCCTGTCTCAATATAAAAAAGTAAATGGTTGGTGTTGTAGCTCAGTGTGAAGGCCCTGCATCCAATCCCAAGTACTAGAGAGATTATTAAAAAAAAAAAAAAAAAAAAAAAAAAAAAAAAAGATAAAAAGCCAGGTGTGATGGCCCATGACTATCATCTCAGCAGCACTCAGGAGGCTGAGGCAGGATTACTGCAAGTTTGAGACCAGCCTGGGCTACAAAGTGAGCTCAAGGCCAGCCTGAACTACATAGCAAGACCCTGTCTCAGAAAGGAGAAAAGAAAAGAAAAAAGGAAAGTAAAGAAACAGGGCTAGCACCTGGTGGGAAAGCCCTGGGTTCTAGTCTCAACCCTGCACAAAAAATAACTACCAAAAAAACCTTAAGGGTTATTTGGTCCCAATTCCTTAAAACCAGCTCTTTTCTTACCCATATGGGAGCCGCCTGGACCCCCTCCTGGGCCATCTGGTTTAGGAGCCTTACACTGGTTGCATTCATTTCTCCAAGAGAAGTTCATGTTCTCACATGTACTAAAGGAAAAGACAAAATCATAGGAAGACTCCAAAGAAAAGTTTCTCAGTAACACAGCCAGGGACCCAACTATGATTACTGAACCCACTCCATTATCTTTTCTCACAATAAATAGTACCTCCTTATCCAGAGTCTGTTTCCTACCAGTCAACTAGTTTCAAAATGGTAACTCCCAGGAATAATTCCTAAATTATTACTGTGTAGCATGACAGAATCTCACAGTCCACTATCCTGCCCACAACACAGATCAACCCTTGGTCCAGTACACCCACTATGTATACTATACTACGTATTTAGCCATTCAGTCATCAGATTCACTGTCTCAGTATCACAGAGTTAGTACTATTCAGTTGCAGGCATCCACTGGGAGTCTTGGAACAGGAGTTATTCCCCCACTGGTTAAGAAGGATTGGGGGGGCACGGGATCTAGCTCAGGGGTTTAAGTGCCTGCCTTGCAAGCTTGCAGTTGTGAGTTCGATCTAGTAAAAAAAAAAAAAAAAGAAAAGAAAAGAAAAAGACTACCCAACCCCTCAGTTAAACATTCTCTCAACAATGTGACCTTGACATTCATTAATTTAGGAAAAAACCCCAATTCTACTATATTATCAATGGATTCAACACATACGATGACTAAGAAAAAAGGTTTCACTCACGGATTAGGACACTTCCAGTCCCCAGCTCGCTGTTGTCCTCCACCACCACCACCTCCACTGGGGAATCCTCCCCGGCCGCCACCACCACTGCCGCCACCTCCATATCCTCCGCGGCCCATGGGTCCTAGTATAGACGGAGCAAATATGGTCTGAGTTTGGTTAATGCAAAGCTTTCCACAAAAACTCATATCCATGCACTGTCCCCATCCACCGTTTTATATCAGCAAGTAGAAGTCCTCACCTCCTCTCCCTCGGCCTCCTCGGCCATTGCCACCACCTCGATTGAAGTCTGCTCGACGGGTAGCAAATGAGACCTTGATAGGGTTCCCAGAGAATTCTTTACCTAAAAAACAGAAGTATAAAAAAAACTGTCACAGGCTGGGGATACAGCTCGGTGTTAGCATGCAAGGTCTCAATACAATCCCCAGAACCACAAAAAAAAAAACACTTCTGATTCAAAACCTACAGATCAAAAAACAAGACATAATCTAAGAGGAAAATCAATCAATAACAAAATGCTGGAGGGGCTATGGGGGAAAAGGAACCCTTCTCCACTGTTGGTGGGAGTGCAGACTGGTGCAACCACTATGGAAATCACTGTGGAGATTCCTCAAAAAAACTAGGATTAGAGGGTACCATTTGACCTGCTATTCCCCTTCTGGGTTATCTTCCCAGAAATTAAGAACATTATATACCACAGCAATATATGTGCACCCACATTCACAGCAGCACAGTTTGTAATAATCAGGTCTTGTAAACAACCCAAATGCCCATCCACCGTAGTATGGATAAAAAAGATGGTTTTTTTAATACAACAAAGTATCACTCAGCTATAAAAGATAAACTTGAGACTTTTATAAGTAAATGGATGCAACCTAAGACCATATTCATGAGTGAAATAAATCAGACATGCATGCATAAACATTGTATCTCACTACTATGAGCAGAAACTAAATATAAACATACATATAACACAATATCCAGTGTATATACCATTGTTATCCCCTAATTATCGTGTTCTGAAATTTCTCTTTAAAGTAAAATCTTGTTTAATGTGTTTTGAAATTCTTAGTTTCTCCTTAAAATAAATTTTGAAAAAAACTTTAAAATAAAGAAATAAGAATAAAGCAAAATAATTTAAAATAATAGTAATAATAATCCAACAAGAGACTGACTTCCTGAAAAGGCTCCTAACCAAATGGCAAAAATGAGACTATATATACAATGAAATTACAGGTAAGTGTTAGAACAATCAAAAGGCCCTCAAGAAGTGGCCTTATAAAACAGGCCCCCGACACCCTCACCTCCACCAACTTTCTGATACACACCATCAAACCAGTCAATTGCTGCTTTAGCAGAAGGGGGATCATCAAATGAAACCGTTGCCTCTCCCTTCAGTTTGCCAGTTTCCCTGTCTGTGTATAAATTAATCATAGGTTGTCCAGTTTTCTTATTGGTCTGAGAAAAGCAAAACAAAATTATCAGTTATAGAGAGAAGATGCAATCACCTCTTGAGAGCCTACTGGGGTGGGACTGTTTCTAGGAACCCCTCACTCCACACGACCCACTTATGCTTAAGTCCCTCACATCATAAAAGCACGGTATTTGCATACAACTTACATACATCCTCCTATATACACTTCCAATGGGAGAGAGGGTTGCAATTTCAGTAGTAAACTATTTTTGCCTACCATACACAAGGCTCAGGATTCCATTTCTAACACCCTCCTTCCCTCACCAAAAAAAAAAAATCACCTCTAGCTTACTCAATAACATTTAATTACAATATGAACACAAATAAGCCACTATCCTGTGTTTTCTAGGAATGACAACAGTCTCAGCCAGGGATGATGGCACATGCCTGAAATCCTAACACTCGTGAGGGCTGAGGCAGAAGGATCTCAAACTCAAAGCCAGCCTCGGCTACATAGCCAGTTTAGGCCATCAAAATATTTTCTTTTTTTTTTGGTACCGGGGATTGAACTCACGACCCATTCGCTTGCGAGGCAGGCGCTTAAGCCACTGAGCTAAATCCCCAGCCCTATCAAAATATTTTCGGTGTCCTACCTTCCTTCTTCCTCCTCCAGTACCTTAGGTTTACCATTCATAAACTTTAACTACCCACCCCCAGCTACCTTTTTCTAGCTCACATGTAATCCAAATTAAACCATGGTCTATACTGTTTTAGGGCACTCCCTTACCAATTATATTTCATGTGTGATTTCCCTTCAAAAATGACAGTTCAACAAAATAAGCTAACAATCTTTTGTTTTAGTCAAGCACAGTGGGGACATTCCTGTAATCCCATTTAAGAGGCTGACACTGGAGGACAGCAATCTGAGGTCAGCCTGGGCAACTTAGCAAGATACCGTTTAGAATTAATAAATAGGGCTGGGGATGTGTACTACTCAGCAGTAGTTTGTGCCCCAGTATCTCAGACAAGCAAGTGTTGTTTTTACTGTTGGTGATCATTAAGACTTTATTTTTAGGCTAGGTGTGGTAAGACCTACTGAAATCCCAGCACTAAGGGAGGCCAAGAAAAAGAACACTGCAAGTTCAAGTTGTGCCTAGGCAACTTAGCTAGATCCTATCTCAAATTTTTAAAGTGGGGAGAGGCAACTAATTGCAAGACTAAACACACTTTAAAACATAAAAGACTTTTTACTAAAATGTGTGAAACCCAAATGCAATACTGATAAAAAAGCACCTACTCTGCTGCACAAATACCTTAATAATGCCAATCTGCTTGAAGTAATCAGCTACAGACTCGATTGTAACATTCTCACCCAGGCCTTGCACAAAGATGGTGTTGTTGTCTGAATTATCCTGTTCTGCTTGAGCACAGGAGCAAATGAGAATTTCAAGAGCAAAGAAAAACAAAGATTTTTTAAAAAGCACAGTAAAACAAATTACAATAATTTAACTTTGAAAAATACTGTATTAAGCTGTTGAGGGAAAAATCTCTGAAGGACTCAGTATGAGTCCAGTATCAATTTGGATTTTGGTTAGACAACCAAAAGTAAATTTTTTACATATCCCCCAATTTTATTACTTGAAGATCTATGAACTAACCATCTTCATAAATTTTAGGTTTAGCTTTACAGCTACCCTTTGAAGAAAACATGTTAAACCCTAGTATTAAAAAACAGATCAGGAGTTAATTGCCCAAGATCACTCAACACAGCACTCCAGTGCTCATTAACTTTCATTTGAAGAATTCTTTAAACTATTTTAAGTTAGAATGCAGAAACCAACAGAAATACAAACAAAAGTCAACAATCATTCCCTTTTATCTGTGATTCACCAAATCTTTCACTGATTTTATTCACTAATTTAGACATGACCCATGTTTCAAAAACTACTTGAAAGCCAACAGTTCTGAAGTGTCAATCACAGATGCATCAGCATCATCTGGTCCTTGTCAAAAATGCAGTCTCTCAGGTTCACTGTAGACCACTAACTTGCTAAGGGCAGCTGAGAAAAGAAACTCACATATCAAGTAATTCTTATGCACTATACAGTATTCATCTACGAACTGCTATTATCCTAAACTTTCTTCCCTCCTCTTTTTCAGTTTCAAAGATCTGTAAAGTACAAATACCACTTTAGCCACTCTCATGCCATCAGTGGACTCACCAGAATCGTGACGTGACCCTTGGTCCCGAGGGCCTTAAGTGACATAAAAAGAAAAAGAAAAAAAAAAAAAAGAAACAAAAAAGAGAAAAAGAAAAAGAAAAAAAAACAAGGAAAAGTTGTTAGTCAACTAGAAAGGACAAAGAAAAAATAAGCATACTAAATTCAAATTCTTGCAAAATACGAGGTAAATGCTCACAGCCTCACTCCAAACCCTGTCCTTGGCCTGCCCAGAATAAATCATTGACAGGCTGGGGGAATCACAGGCCCCTTTCTTTCGATCTGTCTTGAGTCCTCACAGGGACAAAAACCAACACTTCAGAAAATGCTGCCTCCCCCAGCCTGGGCTGGGAAATTTCCTCAGCGTAGATTTGAGGAAGAAGGAACAGGAGGGGGAACCCTTTATTTAACAAACCAACTCATAGCTTGGCCCTGTTCTCTCACCCGAGAGACAGGCTCACCACCAGCAATGTGATGTGCATCCATCCAGTTCTCCAAATTTTAACACCAAAGACACATCCCTTGTGGGGTAATTTTTATCTTTAGAAACCATTCTTAAGACCATGTTAAGTTTCCCCAAAACCACATGAAAATAAAAAACATGTATGATAGCTATTGTATTTTAAATGTCCCAGGGAACAGACCAGAAATCTTATTTCCATAATGCAGCCTCTATATTTTTTTTCCAGAGACCATCTTTGACCAATATTTATCTGAATTTGTCATAAATAAATATTGTACCCATACACAATGACACCTAAATCATGAACCCAAGCCTTTGGCTTTAAGTGTTGAGACAAATCAAGAAACCTTTTGTTAGTTAACCAAACCAGAAAAGTTCCAGCTTACTGGGAGACTTCTCATATTTGCCATTTTTCCATGAATTCAGTTTGTGCTGTTTAAGACCTGGTTATTTCCCATGAGCCACACACGCTCCCAACCTTTCTTGAAGTAGTCCACACCTTCCTTTCCAGAGCTAGTTTCTATTTGCCCAAGTTAAAAACATAAGTAGAATTGCATTGACGCCACTCAGTACTTAACATAAAAATATATACCAACTTCACCATCCTCGGGGTAAGGCATTATTTCATGTCCTCCCAGAATTCAAACATTTGGAGGTTGTTAATACACATACACACACACTAGCCTTGGACGTAAGTGATCAAAAGGATCCTAAAAAGCCAAGTTGGTACATGTCCCAGCACACACTCCAGTTTCTCATGATGGTAGTCACTATGTGCCAAGTGTGGCAACACCCCTAACAAGAGGCCTACTAGACACCTCTATGAAACAAGTCAAACCAATTTGGTACAGATGGCTGCCGAGTCTTAACCTGCCTGCCTCCAGGTTAACACACATCTGGCAGCAGGTGGCATCCTCCCCCACCCCTTTCCAGAGGTGGTTATGGACACTTCAAAACCTGTGACACTTAACACACTAAGACATCTGCAAATGAACAATCAGACAAAGCATTGCTGGGAGTTGGGAATTTTGTAAACTCTGTTCACTTACCACCAAATTTATTGAAGCCACCTCGGTCACTTCCGCTGGAGAAGACAAGTTAGAAGAAAGGACATGAAGCTTCCAACGGCTACAAAAGGGTGTTTTTGATTTTAACATTCCCCAAACATGGGTAGGTGGTTTGGGAAAAAGGTACAAGTGGCTACTAAAATACATCCCTTCCTGACCGACCCTTGTCTGACCTTTGAGTGTGTCACACACACGTGTGCAATTTCTCAGACACAGTTAAGAATTTTGCTTTAAAAGGTTATATATCTATTTCCTCTGGAAAAAAAATGACCCATTTTCCTTGGCTGTTCTTCAGACGTAGCAGATGTTTTTTTCCTCTTGTGGCGAGTGGTTGACAACCCAGTAGTTGGTTTAAAAACCCTACCCCGGATGTACCCAGAAGACATTTTCACACCGAGCTGGGGTAGCCCTGAACACGTATTTATGGTTTTTGCTTTGAAAGCAGCAAGCAGACCCAACCCTATTCCATAAAAAGTCAAAACCAAAGGCAATTTCCCCTTAAAGCATGACAAACTTAGCTAAGCCCTATCCTAACTACTGAGCTGTTTTTGATCACACCCCACCCCCGGGGTCACCCCTTCTACACTGCGAGAAGAGCGGAGTATTTTGCAATGTCACCTTTCATACCTGTGGCACATAAAATGCAGAGCAGGTTAACAGTCACATTAACAGTTGTTTTTCTTTTTAAAGTTTTGCATTAAACACACACAACAAGAGCTTTCCTTATTTTCTGTAATTACTGAGATTGCCCCCACCCACCTCTGAATACTTACCACATCAAACTTATTTTTAAAACCTACTTTTTCCCCAAAAACTTGTGTAACACTGACATTTCTTCCCTTTTCAAGGGAGACAGAGTAGTGTCCTTTGCATTTACCAACAGATTTGACAAATTTTTAAATCAAATCTAAGGCTTTACTTCAACTTCAGTGAGAAGGTAAGGAAAGAAGATCCAGTTGGACAAGCTGTTTGCAACCAACCAGGGGAAGGTGGACAGTGGAACTAGTAGGTGGGATACCACTGTCAGGAGTATTTTGCCCCAAAGGTCTGCACACTTCAGTCAAATGACCCCATAAACCACAAGTCACACACAAAATCACGAATCAGTCAAACTGGTGCAAATCAAGCTCATGAATTCAAATGACTACAGAATACAGGAAGAATAAGTAGCCAATTCCTGGAAGCTGAAGTCAGGTTAACCATTACCAACTCCCTTGGAGGACACATAGGAAAACACATACCAAGTTTCCCTACTATTTTCCCAGGAGTGGGCTCATTGGTTTCCCTTGCAAAAGAAAGAAGTCTTTCACTTTCGTATTTTTTGCCTAGTATATCAATAACTCCAATCCATACATAGTTATGTATTTTTCTTTGGAAATAAAAAGCATCAATATTTAAATGCCTACTTCAGATGTGTGGACAGAAATTCAGGTTCCCAAGCTCTCACAAAAATAAAATAGGGGTATACAAACAAAGTCACTGTCCCCAAATCAAAGTCCTCACAGATTCCCAAAAAACAAGAATACTAACCATGCACTGGGGTTGGCTGCCGGGGACATTCATGCAACCCTCCACACTTCCCACCAAAGATACTCCCTGGTTCATGAGACACCTACCCCATGCCGCCTCTGCCTCCACGGCCACCTCCACGACCTCTGGGTTCATAGCCACCACTGCTGCGGTTGTAACCACCGCCACCACCCCTGCCTCGGCCCCCACGGTCCTGTTGGCCTCCCCCGTAGCCGCCACCGCCACCACCACTCTGGTCCTGATTGCCATAACCTCCGCCACCACTCATGGAGGACTGATCTTGGCCATAACTGCCTGTCAATGAAGAAAAAATTTAAAAACAGCAAGTGAGGACACAGCTTAATTTCAGAACCTGTGTTTAGCACGGACAAGGCCCTGGGTTTAATCCCAGTACCAAAGAAGGAACAAGGCATGATATAGCTCATGTTAGGGATTAACAGTGCCAGAAAAAAATATAACAAAAACAAGGCTAGGCAACAAGGAAGCAACCCCTTTAGGATAAGGTCCAAACCAAAGAATATAAACAAAATACAAGACAGCTAAAGATGCCTACTCACCTCCACCCCCTCCACCACCTCCACTACTGTTGTACTGGCTCTGTTGTCCATAGCCTTGAGGGGGATTATAGGAGCTTTGCTGTTGTCCATAGCTCTGTTGCTGTCCACCATAGCCAGACTGTTGGCCATAGCCCCCACTCTGGGGCTGCCCATAGCTGGTGCTCTGAGAACTGCCACCATAACTAAGGGGGAAAAAAAAACCAGAATCATAATCCTAGTATGTACACACAAGCCTTCCCTTTTCTTTTACTCTACAATACTCTTCACCAACACCAACCCATCGATTTACCCCTCATCTTTTTGGTCTCAGTCCTTAACACCTTACCTTCCCGAGGTGCTGCTGGGAGCTGGCTGCTGCCCATAGCCAGGATAAGAGGACTGCTGCCCATAAGATGACTGGGAACTCTGGCTACTGCCATAGCCACTAGTGGAGCCATAACCTTGAGGAGCTGGCGACTGAGTGCTATAGCCTGCTATTAAGACAAAATGGATGGGCAATTATATGCTGATTATTTGTATACTGAGTAATTTAAAGATATCAGACAATATATTAACCATTGTTACCCTCCTATTACCTTGACTTTTGTTTTTTTTCTTTAAAATGAAAAGTTTGTGCCAGTATTGTTTAGACAATTAAATGCCTATACCTTGCACTGAGAAACTAATTTTAAAAAATAACAATATGCAGGGCTGGGAATATAGCTCAATGGCATAAGCACCTGCCTGGCAAGTGTAAGGTCCTGAGTTCGATTCCTAGTACAAAAAAAAAATAACAAGATGTACCTGTATTAACCAGTTACTCTTCTACTATCTTGTTTTGAAACTGTTCTTTTTTCTCTTTAAAATTAAAAAAAAAAAGAAAAAAGAAAAATGGGAATCACAAAAGCTATGAGGGCCAGGCGCAGTGGTACACCAGCACTCTGAGGCAGGAGGATCACTGCAAGTTTGAGAACAGCCTGGGCTACAAAGTACGCTCAAGACCAGCCTGAACTGCATAGCGAGACTCTGCTTCAAAAAGAAAACAAAAAAAAACTATGAGGAAAGAAAAAGACAGCTAAAAAAATATTATGTACTACCTAATGTTCACCCAAAACTGCAACATCAACTTTAAACATTGCTAATAAACCTTGCAATTCAAAGTGACCCTTCTTGCCAGGGATTTAGCTCAGCGGCATAAGCACCTGCCTGGCAAGCAAGAGGTTATGAGTTGGATCCCCAGCAACCCCCCCCCCCAAAAAAAGGTTACCCTTCTTTTAAACTCTTAAATTTAATGTTCCAACTTTAGGATTATTCCAATTTCATTTTAGCTATTCAAAAGTCAGTCTCTGAGCCCACTAATCACAGCCCATAAGATATCAATTTTTTTTTTTTTTTTTTGTACTGGGGATCCAACTCACAACCTCATGCTTGCCAGGCAGATGCTTATGCTTCTAAGCTAAATCCCCAGCCCCTAAAGATCTCAATTTATTAAATGCACTTTAATGTGCTGATCTGTGTCCTGCATATGCCAAACACATTATTTATACTTCTAGACCTTAAGAGTAAGTTCTAGGGCTGGGGATTTAGCTCAGTGGCTTAAGCGCCTGCCTGGCAAGTGCGAGGTTGTGAGTTTGATCCCCAGTACCAAAAAAAAAAAAAAAAAAGAGTAAATTCTACTTCCTTGTGTATCACATGATATGGGAGGCTGGGCAGGAAGACCGCTGAATTCAAGGCCAGCCTGAACTGCACAGCAAACCTTGTCTCAAAATGACAAAAAAGGGCCAGTACAGCTCAGAGCCAAAGTGCCTGGCTGGCAAGCACAAGGTGCTGAGTTCGATTTCTGGTGCCCCCCCAAAAAAACACTCAGCTCAAAATCAGCGAGTGGCACATGTCACTACTTAAGAGGTTGAGGCAAGAGGATCTCAACTTCAAGGCAAGGCTCTGTCTCTAAATAATAATGAGTTAGGTATGAAACTAGAGTACCTGCCTAGCATGCAAAAGGCCCTAGAGACAATTTTCAGAAGCACACAACAGAGTAATAACAATGTGCCTAAAACTGGCTTTCCATGTCAAAAATATATACTTTCTTAGTAAGAAGAAAAACAGGACAAAGTCCAGTGTAATGGCTAAGTAAGAAACCCCAAAAATAAAAAGAAACACAACAAATCATTAAAGCATTTTTTTTTTTGCTTGAAAGGACTAACACTTCAAAAAATTTTTAAGAGTTATAAACTGATTCAGGGCAAAAATAATATGGGACAGTTTCAACAAACCAGGACTCTTCAGATTTAAGAAATGCAACATTCAGAAACACCAGGAAGAAGCGGAATAACCCACTAAGGAACTCACTGTTCTGAGTCTGTCCGTAAGAACTATAGCTGCTCTGGCCATAGCCTGAAGCGTCTGCTGACTGGCCATAACCACTGTAACTCTGCTGTCCATAGGGCTGACTGCTCTGCTGGGAGTAGCCCTGCCCAGGCTGGGTGGGGTAGGCCCCATAGCTACAGAGAAGAAAAAACATCAGAGAAAGTTACCCTAGGAAAAAAAGGGGGGGATCGTTAATGTTACCTTTATCTCTACAATGAAGCTCATAACATGGCACTCACCTTTGGGTTGCTTGTTGGGTATAGTCTGCAAAACAAAAATACACTTACTTTAGTTTCAGCTACTACTCTTAACATTTACAGTGAAATAAGGCTAAACTTTTCACCCTGCAAGCACGAGGTCATGAGTTCAATCCCCGGTACAAAAAAAAAAAAAAAAAAAAAAGCTAACCTTTTCAAGTCGTGGAGCCTCCAGCTTAAAAATATTAACAAGACTTCCTTATTTTCTAAGAAACAGCACAAGTCCCCCTTGATGCACTAGTTGAGAAGGACAAACTAGCAGTTTTACTACGATTTTAAAAAAAAAGGTAGCCACCAGGTGTGGCCAAGCACTTTTACTCCCAGCACTTGTTCAAGGATACCCTCATCGCCATAAGGGACCTGTCTCAAAGAACCACAAATTTCCAAAGACCAAGGCTTAACAATTGGAAAAACAAAGGATCTCACTGGACAGGCACCTACAAGTATACCCAAACTCAATTTATGTCAGGAACTGCTCTAAATTTACCTAATGTTGGGGATATAGTTCAGCGGCATAAGTACTTGCCTAGCAAGCGCAAGGTCCTGAGGTTCGATTCCCAATACTAAAAATACATACATATATACATTCACCTAACATTTCACTTTCACATCCACTCTTGGAGAAAAGCGGTATCACCAAGTGTCACTAATTAACAAAGATTCGGTTTCAGTCAAACCGGAGGCAGCAGTGCTCAGTGGTACTGTGAAGACCCAAAGAAGAATGTCTCCCAAAAATAAATAAAATTCTTGCAGAGCATGGCTACAGGCCTCTATTCCCTCCACTCAGAAGGCTGAGGCAAGAGGATCGAGCTCCTGGCCAGACTGAGTAGCTCAAGGTCAACCTGAACTACACAGCAAGAATTCGTCTCAAAACAAACAAAAAATAAAAGGCCATTTTCACATTTTAACCTGGGAGAAAAAGTGAGGTTTTAGGGCAAAGCCAGCCAACCAACACGAGAGAATCTGACAGACACATCCCCACCCCGCCAGACGACAGATAACGTGCCGTGCCTCAAGAGGCAAATGTTAACTGGTATTCCAGTTTCCAGGCCTGTGGCTCCAAAGATTCTGCTGTCGATTATTCTGTATTCTCAGAGCTCTCCAAAGATATCATCAAACCAAGAGCAGAAAGCACTGCAAAAACGCCACGACAAAGACGCACTACCAGATCAGCTCATCTCCTTAGCACAGAAAATGAGGCCCTTCCCCCGCAGGAAAAGGCAAAAGAACCAGGAGAGGATGTGGACCTCGGGCGGCCGTTTCTTTCGGTTCTTCCCTCATAAATAGAAATTTGGGCGGGAAAACACTCAGGCCAGGTCCCCAAGTCCAACCGCCAATCTCTCTCCCCTCAACGGAAGCGCGGTTGAGACCCCCGAGCCTCCGCCCCTGGCCGCGTGGCAACCAGGCGGGAACAGCGGTCCCACCCTTTCCCCAAGGATGGTGGGGGGAGTGCCTAAGACCAACAGGACTCTAGCCACTTAAGTCTACGGCTGAGGGTCTCGCGACAAAACACCAAACCAACACGAGGTGGCGAAGGGGAAAACGCACCGCGAGAAAGGGGGAGGGGACAGGAGGGCGCGTGCGCGCACCAAGTGCCCGGATGCTGCGCTGCGACAAAGCGGACCCCAGCGCGGGACAAGGGTTGCGGGACAAGGCTGCCGAGGACGAGCATTTCCACCCTCCCCTAACACTTGAAATCGCTAAGAAGTTCCTTTCCCAAAACTCTACGCAAATCAACCATGAAAGAAAGACAGCTCCTTGAGCGAGGCGCCAGAGGAATAAAACAAAATGGCGACATCGACCTCCCCCTTCCACCCTCTCTGTTGCTTCCCGCCACAGCGGTGCGAAAGACTGCAACGAGATAATCTCCCCGGGCCCACCGAAAACCCAAAATCCACCAAGGAGGGAACAAAGTCCTGAACCAGCACGGAATCACCGTCTCGCGCCCTTACATACCGTTTGAGGCCATGTCCGCGCACGCGCACACAGGCCGACCAGCAAAGAGATTCTACCACCACACAGCACCGACGCCTCGAGGACTGAGCAGCCCCGCCTCCTGCGTCGGAGTTTATGTAGGTCTCCCCCGCCTACGCACCGCGGGGAATGTACCATCTGTAGAACATATAGGGGGAAGCTGAGCCGGTTTCTTAACATGTTCTAGTTAATGTAAAGGGTTCAAGCACGCAAAAGTTAAACAGGTTAGCCGAGGACTGAGATAATTCTATGTATTATCATATTTTCAAATAAATAACTTCTGTTTGCTCTGCAAGACTAGCTCCCGATTCACGCACAATCCTGTAAAGGCACAATGGTAGAGTCTCTACCCGCGGGGGTGGGGGAGCGAGAGGCACAAGGTGGTTGCTGGTGGAACTGTAGTCAAGGCCCAGAGTTGCTATGCAGGAACCGAAATTCCTTTCATTGGGCCCCACTTTCACTGGGGATAGCGAATTCTGCTCTCCGTTGCCCTTTCACTGTGTCCGAAGCATTGTTCTTCATCTCGACCTCCTAGCTCTAACGTTCTTCTCCTGGCAGCACACGTCGACCCTTTCTCCCTGAGGCTGCCCATCCTTTAGCCCTCACGGGGGTTTGTAGACTGATGTTTGATCTGAGCGGCTGCATAGATTCTGAGACCCTAGTCTGGCCCAGCCCTGAGCTCTTGGCCAAACCCTCAGAGGAGGGGCCTGACCAGTTTGAGGCGCTTCCTCAGAGTGAGTTTACAGCCAGATCAGGGTCCCCGGTCTTTTCCTGACAATTACCTAGATTATATATATATATATATATATATAATCTTTTTTTTTGAAGTGCTACCAGGGAATCAGAATGGAAACCCTGGGAATAATACATTTGTATATAAGGCCCAATGGTTTCAAAATGCACCATTAATTTCTTTCCCGTGACAACCTAGTAAAGAAAGTAAAGATAGCTCCATTTTACAGATAAGAAAAGTAAGGAAACCAAGAACAATCCACGATGATAGGACAGCTAAGTGTCAGGGCTCAAAATTCAAACGCAACTGTGTGTGGTGGCAAAATGCCCCTTTTGTTGGTTCCACGAAGCCCCCAGATATTCAAAAAACTGGTCATTTACTGTAAATAAATATATGTAAATATATAAATATATAAAAATATATATAAATATATACTATATATAAATATATAATATATATACTGTGTATATATAAATATGTATATAAATATAAACATATATATACTGTATACACACACACACACACACTGTGTGTGTGTGTGTGTGTGTGTGTGTATACAGTATTGTGTGTGTGTGTGTGTGTGGCTTTTTGAGACAGGGTTTCACTATGCAGTTCAGGCTGACCTTGAGCTCATTTTGTAGCCCAGACTGATCTTGAACTCACAATGATCATCCTGCCTCAGCTTCCCAAGGGCTGGGATTAGAGGTGTATACCACTATGCCCAAATCAGTGGTTTTTGGGGGGTTTTTGGGGAAGGAAGGTTGTTGAGGGGTGGGTTGTTTTGTGGTTTTGTGGGTTGTTTTGTGGGTTTTTTGGTTTTGTTTGTTTGTTTGTTTGTTTGAGACAAGTTCTGTCTGTTTAGCTCAGGCTGGCCTCAAACTCCTGCCTCAGCCTCCTGAGTCCACACACTATTTCACCAGGCTCAAGAGAAATCAACAGTGCAATCCACTATGTAATTTTCAGTTTTCTAGGAGTTTTTGTTTATTTGTTTGGTTGGTCATTTGATTTGCTCAGTACTGGGGATTGAACCCAGGGCCTCCACACTGAATTACATCACCAGCCTTTTAAAAAACAATTTTTTAAAATCCTGAGACAGGGCCTCACTAAGTCACTAAATTGTCCAGCCTGGGCTTAAACTCACAATCCTCCTTTCTCAACCTCCCAGAGTGCTGGGATCACAGGCCTGCACCATTATGCCCATCTATGAAGATACTTTTATTGGTAAAATTGACTTTAGTAGTTTTTAAATAAAGATGTGTTTCAGGGTTGTTTTGTTGTGTTTTTTGTTTTGTTTTGTTTTTTGAGATAGGTCTTGCTATGTAATTCAGGCTGAGCTTGAACTTGCTTATGTAGCCCAGGCTGGCCTCAAATTCATAGCAATCCTCCTGCCTCAGCCTCCCAAGTGCTGGAATTACAGTAAAGATGTGTTTCTTCTCTACAGTCCCCTAAAAGTCTGAAGACTATGAAATTGGAGACAGAGACATGGTTAATTTTAGTCCATTCAGGTAGTAACGTGGCTTTTTGTACAACAAAGTATTACCTGATACTCTTTGTTTTCTCTCTGTCTCTCTGCCTGTCTCTCTCTCTCTCTCTCTCTCTCTCTCTCTCTCTCTCTCTCTCTTTCTCTCTCTGTCTCTCTCTCTCTTTCTGTCTCTCTCTGTCTCTCAATATTAGGGATCAAACATAGGGCTTCACACATGCTAGAAAAATGCTTTACCACTGAGCTACATATCAAGATCCCTTTTCAAAAAATATTATCATATTTTTCTGGGCATAGTTGTGCATACCTGTAATTCCAGCACTCAGGAGGCTGAGGCAGGAGGATCACTGTGAGTTTAGTCCATCCTGGGCTCATAAGCAAGTTCAAGGCCAGCTGGAACTACAAAGAGGGACACTATCTCAAACAAAACAAAAAAAAAATATATTTTGAGACAGGGTCTCATTAAGCTGCCCATACTGGTCTCAAACTTACAAACATCCTGCCTCACCCTACCAAGTAGCTGAGATTACAGGCATGGATCATGCTGGTTTCTAATTCAAGGACTTTTCACTGAGCTATATCTGCAGTCCTTTTATTAATTTATTTTTATTTTGAGACAGGGTTCCACTAAATTGTCCAGGCTGACCTCAAATTTGCCATCCTCTTTCTTCAATGGAATGCTGGAATTATAGGTATGTGACACCCTGTCCCATTTATAATTCAGACTTTAGTATCTAACATATCTTTGTTTAGTTGGGGTTTCTTTCTTTTAACCTCTAACATTTCTGAGGAATAAGAATGTTAATTTTTAATATTAGTTTCCTGAAAAAACTGTATCTCACAAAAGCCAGAAGCCAGCAGGTGTGGTGGTAAACACCTGTGATCCCAGCACTAGCGAGACTGAGACAGGAGGATTGCCAAAAGTTCAAGGCCAGTATGAACTACATATAGAGATCCTGTATCTAATAATAATAATAATAATAATAATAATAGATATAATAACAATAATAATAATAATAAAAAGCAGCCAGAAGGCATACTGGGTATGGTAGTTCACACCTGTAATCCTACACTCAGGAGGCTGGGGCAGGAGGATCACACTGAGTTCTAGGCCAACCTGTACCACATAGCAAGACTCTGTCTCAAAAGCACCCAAACAAAGAGAAAAGAAAGAAAAAGAAAAAGATACACCATCTTCTGATGTTGAAAACATCTGGTATTCAGCATGAAATCTAGAGAATCTAACCAGAAATGCTGAAAATAAAATAGAGTGGTTGTGTTCCCTGTTAAATGTAGAGAAAGGAAATTTCCTGCACAGAGAGAGTCTGTGATTTCTTTTTTTTTTTGAGTCTATGATTTCATAAATGGACTGAGATAAAAATAGGTTTCAACAGCAGAGATTCCAGTTGATGCTGGGGCCCTCACGACAGCTTATGGACTGGCTGAGAGCCCACTGGGACCCAAGCCTTGAGGAGTTTTTTCTGACTCCATGGGCTGCAGAAACAGGTGAAGGGAAAGGAGCAAAACAAGAGTCAGAAGCTGACCTGGCCCCCTGCTCTAGAAAATGCACTGGAGGGCTACTATATTTGTAAATTCCAGGAGTGTGGCTAAAGCCCAACATGGCATGGACAGGAACCTTCCCCTATGGATAAAATTTAAATCTTAAAATGGCAAGGTAGACTCTGCATTCCAGCCTGCCTGCAATTTTCAGTCCTGCTGTTTCAGCCTCCTGAATGCAGGGATTATAGGCATGAGCCACCCCACTCAGTTTGCACATGAAATTGCGTATGATAAAACTTGTTATCAAATATTTGGTCCAGATGAGATAGCACACACCTGTAACCCCAGCATTCTGGGATGCTGAGGCAGGAGCTCTCAAAAGAGAGCCCACCTGAACAATTTAGTGACTTAGCAAGACGCTGTCTCAAAACTTTAAAAAAGGGCTTGGAGGGCCAGGGATTTAGTTCAGTGGCATAAGCACCTGCCTGGCAAGCACGAGATCAAGAGTTCAATCCCTGGTACCAAAAAAAAATTAAAATTAAACATAAATAAATAAAGGGCTCAGAATATAGCTCAGTGCAAAGCCTCTGGTTCAATCCCCAGTACTGCAATAAATAAATAAATGGGAATTTCACCCCCACTGGTCAGTAGCCAGAGCTAGTCACATGGCTATCCCCAGCCACAAGGAGGCAGGAAGTGTTAATTTCATGACCATAGGGGTGAAAATTGGAAATACTTTGTGACTACATAGTACTAATAGACATATTTAAAATTTTTGTTTATACTTATATATGGATTTTTATTATACATGATGATTATTTTTAAATTATAATATATTGAGACTATTAAAAGAACCTCCTACAAATTACATAGACAGAGCTGGGCATGGTGGGCATGGTGGTGCATACACAGGCTGGCTTCAAACTCTCAGCAATCCTCCTGCCTCAGCCTTCCCAATGCTGGAATTACAGGCCTGCACCACCCTGCCTAGCATTAATTTTTGAAAATAGCACACCTGGGTGTGGCAGCACATGCCTGTAATCCAGCTACTCAGGAGGCTGATGCAGGAAGATCACAAATTCAAGGTCACTTAGGGCAACTCTCAAAATAAAAAGAGTTAAGGATATAGCTCCTTGTATTCAATCCCTACTACCACAAATAATATGCTTTGTATTATTCAGTGATAATCTTCAGAAATCATATCATTTTAAGAGTTTTTTTGGAGTTTTCTAGTATAAGAGAGTGAACACAATGTTCACACTGAACTACATCCTCAGCCCTTTTTACTTTTTGTTTTAAGACAGGATGTCATTAAGTCACTAAATTGCTGAGGCTGGACTCAAACTTGCCATCCTGTTGCCTCAGCCTTCCAGACAGCTTGGATAGTAAGTGTGTATCACTGCACCCGGCTTACAACAGTTTTGTAAGGGGAGAGAAATTGGTCTATAAGTCATCCATTCAGACCAAGGATGGCAAACTTTTTTTGATAAAGAGCAGAAAGAAAATATTTAAGACTTTGTAAAGGTCTCTGTTGGAATTACAATACTCATCTCTGTAGTGCAAAGCACCCATGAACCGGGCCGGGGATCTAGTTCAGTGGCTTAAGCGCCTGCTTGGCAAGCGCAAGGTCGTGAGTTCGATCCCCGGTACAAAAAAAAAAAAAAAAAAAAAAAACACCCATGAACCATATGTGAAAGGGGCATTTGTGTTTCAATAAAACATTATCTACTAAAACACCCTGTTGTTTGGGTTTGGTCTGAGAGCCAGAAAATACAAGGCCAACTCCTAAGCCACAGTTAAGACTAACATATTAAGTTCTGTTATAAAAAGTAATCTGGACATATGGTTAAAAATTAAATTGGGTGCCAGATATGGTGGCTAATGCCTGTAATTCCAGAACTCAAAGGCTGAAGCAGGAGGACTGCTAATAGTTTGAGGCCAGAACAACGTCCTAAGATACATCATGTGCATAGTGGTCTCTGTTAAATAAGGATCAGGGAACTTCATGATTCCTTCTGAGCTAGCTGGAATCTGAGCACAATTGGCCTGCATATCCAGATAGTCTTTCTGCTAACCTAACCAGGGTCATGGTGCTTAGTTCCCAGAAACTCAAAATCATTTATGAGACAGGTCAACTAAATTAAGGGAGAAAAATGCAGCTCTAGACCCAAATTACAACATGGGCACCAGGCATTCAGAGTAGAGTTTCAACTTGATTCCTTTGGGATCTGCCCTGTGACTGATGGAGCACACTTCTGGGTATATCGCAGTGGTCACAGAGGTGTGGCCTTGGACTAAGTCTGGTCTCTCACCCTTCAGTTCCCTGCTCTGCTTCCGGGCTCCCATGAACTGAGCTGAGTTGTTCCACCACCCCCCTCCACCCTGATGCCTCTGCATCAGGGCCCATACCTCTGACCACTTAAATTTCAGGTTTCAGATCTTGTGTGTCAGTCCTATTCCCGTGGATCAGAGTAGCAGACAGGAGAAAGGGCTATGGTACAATACTGCAAAATCACCTCCAGCAGTGGAATCCTGCTGAACCTTTGGCAACAATAGGGTTCCTCTCAACTGTGCTATCCAGTATAGTGATGCTACTGAGCACTTAAAATGTGGTTAATGCTGCTGAGAAACTGAATTTTTAGAGCCAGACCCCAGCCTTTTCCCATGAGTCAGTACCATTTGCGGACTGCAGGTGAAGAGAACAAGAAGTCACCAAGAAGCAAGCCCTCACTGAGAATCAGCACCATGCATGGGCCACTGGAAGGACAACCAGATCCCAGCCCCTTCTGGCACTCAGGCTGGGAAACAAGAAGAGCCAACCCAGCCCCCCACCCCAGTAAGCAACCAGCTGATCTGGAGAAACACAGGCTGCGATGATAGCTATTGAGGTGAAATGCAATTTGATGCTTGAGGTGTTTTGGTGTCTCATGGACCTTGCAGGTCTAGGGCCACTGGTCTCATCATCTATTCAGAGGATAGCGGTATGCAGTGTGGCATCTAGGGGGCTCTCCTTCTGAGGGTGGTAGCCATTGTTGATTCTCTATTGTCTTGTTTTGAAGTCTTATATCATTTTCATTGTTTTGTTGAGTTCAGTTTTATTCTGTTTTGTTGAGTTCGGTTTTATTCTGTTTTGTTTTGTTCGCTTTTGTTATATCAGGTGGCATGGGCAGCTATTTCAAAGATAACAAACAATTGGCAGCAATTTTGGATTTACTATTGTCTTGTTTTGAAGTCTTATATCATTTTCATTGTTTTGTTGAGTTCGGTTTCATTCTATTTTGTTTTGTTCGCTTTTGTTATATCGGGTGGCATGGGCAGCTATTTCAAAGATAACAAACAATTGGCAGCAATTTTGGATTTACTATTGTCTTGTCTTGAAGTCCTTTATTGCACTCATTATTTTGTTTTTATTGGTTCTATTCTGTTCTATTTTATTTGATTTTTACTATGTCCGAAGGTATGGGCAGCTATTTTGAAGACAACAAGAGGCATTGCAGTAACCATTGTTGATTTCCTGTTGTTTTGAAGCTCTGTGTCACACTGGTTGTTTGATTGGCTTTATGTTGTTTTATTCTGCTTGGTTTTATTTAAAATAAAAATTAAAAAAGAATCTGAATTTTTAAATTCTAATTAATTTTAATTGAAATAGACATACATAATTAGTGGCCTCTACAGGTCAAGAAGTCTGGCACATGTACCTCCAGTCCCTTGGGAGCTCTTCAGTCTCCATGAAAAACTTTCAATATTCCTATTATCCCTAAAATAATGTCCCCCTTCTTCAGTAAAAAATCATTTGATTGGCTTTTTGTTACTGTAGCTTCCCTTCTACTTGGTTTTTGGTTTTTTGGGTTTTTGGGTTTTTTGGGGTTTTTGCTTTGTTTTGTCTTGATTTTGTGCTGTCCTTGAATATATACTATATACCCAAAGTTGCAGTGATTCTCCTGCCCCAGCCTCCCAAGTACTGGGATTACAGGTATGTATCACTGTGCCTGGCTCACACTCTTGTTTCAGACATTTAGAATTCAGAAAACCGGGCCGGGGATATAGCTCATTGGTAGACATTTGCCTAGCATATGTGAAAACCTAGGTTCCGTCCTTCGTGCTGGAGACAGAAAGAGAGAGACAGACAGACAGACAGACAGACAGAGACAAAACTGGAAGTTGAGGGGGAGAGGAAAAGGGAGGAATGAGAGGAGAGAGGCAAAGCAGGAGGGGTGGAGGAGAGGTTAGTGGGGAGAGGGAGAGAAAGAGAAAATCCACAAACCAACTCCAGGAGAAATATCACTATCACTGTCTGCTGCAGAGGAGGACCGAGGCTCCACAATGCCCACCTTGGTACGGAGGGTCCAAGAAAGCATCCTGTGCTCTGTCCTCCAGGTCAAGGCCACAGAGTCGTCTGCAGCCCTGCCGTCTCCAAGCAGTCCTCACCCTCATCCTGTCATCCTCGGGCAGCAGCAGCCCCTTTCCGTGGGAGGGGCACACCCTGCCAGGGCCCACGCAGACGCAGAGGTCTCTCCCCCAGCGGGAGGTGACACCTCCCCAGGCTCCAGCCAGACTCCGGGTGGCTGACTGTATCTCAAAGCCAGGGCCTCTTGAAGTCGGGCAGTCCGTTTGAGAACACAGTGCTGAGTCCCGGGGACAGCTCTGGCTCCAGGAGTCTCAGCTGCTCAGGAGATGCACTGGAGGAAAGGATGGGTGGTGCGGATGGTGACCTGGCGCAGCCTGGTCCTAGCACAGGCCCTGAGCCGGGTGGGTGTTTCCGCAGTGAAATGGAAGGACAGTTATTCTTTGTGTCACAAGGGGGAGCTCCAAGGTGTCATGTTGATCACACCAGTAACGTGTGGGCTCAGTATATTCCCGGTTTGGTGGTTTGGTTTGGTTTGGTTTGGTTTGGTTTGGTTTGGTTTGGTTTGGGGTGGCACTGGGCATTGAACAGCGGGTGTGTGCCTGAGACCTTCTCAAAATAAATTCCCACTAAATTGCTAACGTGCCCTGGCTGGATTTGAATTTCCAACCCACCTGCCTCAGCCATCAGTCAGTCCTGGGATGAGAGGCATGTACCTCCTCACCCGAGTGTTTCTTTTATCTTAAGTGTTTCAAATATCCTGCTTCAGAGCAGGACCCCACTGAGCAACATTGAAGTTTCTTGCTAAACCCCAGCCCAAGCCACCCTGGAACACCTGGACAGCCTGGTTCGTCCTAGCAGAGAGACAATATCACAGTCATTCCACCAAGACAATGTGGCCAAGAGACCAGAGTTACCAGGTTCTGTAAATAAAAATGAAGTATGCTCTATCAAATATGAATTTGAGATAAATACAAACAATGCTTTAGTGTATCTCCAAAATATTTCATGGAACACAGTTTTATAAGAATGATTCATCAGCCAGTCAGACTCTCTCCCAGCCCCTGTGTGACAGCTGGGTTGCCCTGAGCAGGCAGGGAGGGCAGGGCAGCCCCAATTTCTGCACCTTTCCCAACTGCATGCAAAAGAGACTTAGGCCACCCAGCCTTCTGTAGGTTCCTTTGGATCTGCCCAAATGCCAGAAATGGAGGCAGAAGCCAGGCACACCTGTGATCCCAGCACTTGGGAGACTGAAGCAGGAGGATTACCATGAGCTTGAGGCCATGAGGGGCCACAAAGTATTTTCAACAAAAATACTGGCAAACAGAATGCAATGAACCATCAGAAAGATCATACATGATGACCAAGTAGGTTTTCCCCAGGGCAGCAAGGATGGTTCAACATCTACAAATTAACAAATGTAATAATTACATGAACAAAAGCAAGGACAAAAATTACATGAGTGGCTGGGGATTTAGCTCAGTGGTGTAAGGGCCTGCCTGGCAAGTGTGAGGTTGTGAGTTTGAACTCTGGCACAAAAAAAAAATTACATGAGCATGGGCCAGGGATACAGCTCAGCAGCACAGCACCTGCCTGGCAAGTGCAAGGTCCTGAGTTCAAGTCCCAGTACAAAAAAAAAAATCACATGATCTTGTCCATAAACAAAGAAAAAAACCTTTGAAAAAAACTCTAACATCCATTCATGATAAAAATCCTGAAAAAAAAAGCAGGGCAAAGTGGCACACACCAATCATCTCAGCATGCAGGACACTGAGGCAGGAGGATCCCCAAAAGCTCTACGGGCTACATAGTGAGTTCAAGGCCAGTCTAAACTATAAAATAAGACCCTGTTTTAAAAAAAAAACCTGAAGAAAATAGGGATAGAAGAATCCTTTCTTAATCTAACAAAGTTCATTTATGACAGACTTACTGCCAACGCCATATTAAATAGAGAAAAACTGAAAATTTTTTCTCTAAAATCAGAATAAGAAAAGGATGTTCACTATCACCACTCCTGTTCAATATAGTGTTCAAAACATTAGCCAGACTGGCCCTGAAGCAAAGCCAGCAGATCGCTGTAGCTGCTGGTTTCAAACAGGAGCCTAAAGAGAATTCTTTCTGTGGTCTGTTGGCCATTTCAGAACTTTGGAAATGGAATGGTCAATTCATCAGAAAGAAATAGCAGGTGAGTATGGCGGACTTTAGGGGGCCTGCAGGGGAGAGACCCTGGCACCTCGGGACCTGCACCATGCAGTTGACTCGGGATGCCGGGAGAACAAGGAGCTCCTCCCCTCTCTGGGGGCAGCTGAGAGTGTG
Source organism: Dolichotis patagonum (assembly GCA_004027295.1). Classification (NCBI taxonomy): domain Eukaryota; kingdom Metazoa; phylum Chordata; class Mammalia; order Rodentia; family Caviidae; genus Dolichotis; species Dolichotis patagonum. The sequence continues at coordinate 11,611 of PVJX010014848.1, read as the reverse complement.
GCCAACTTTCAGCAACCCAAAGGAGAGAGACCCTGGCATGTCGGGACCTGCACAGTGCGGTTGACTCTGGGTGCCGGGAGAACAAGGAACTCTTCCCGTCTCTGGGGGGGCGACTGTGATCCTGCCTGTGTGTGGGCTGAGCATCAGACATCTCATGTCGTCCTGTCCCCCATCCCGTGTTCCCCTCCCCCTCCCCCCTGCTTAGCAAGTGGGAGCCAGTGAACTGCACATCTTGTGAAAAGATTGACTATGTTATTTAGTATGAGCTCTCCATATGCAAAGATAAGGACAACCATGTGGAAGAAAACAAGAGACAATATGACAGATAGTGAAGATCTCTGGTTGTCTAGCTTTGTTTTTTTGATTTTTTTTTTTTTTTTTTTGGTACTGGGGATCAAACTCATGACCTCGTGGTTGTCTAGCTTTGAAATTTATGCTTTCTTATGTCCCATTC